>JARYHS010008074.1:182878729-182953752 GCA_031002005.1 Vandiemenella viatica
CATTCCATGTGTACCAACCCAATTAGATATCCTGTCCAGATCACCCTGCAACTGTTTACAATCCTCTATCGTTTTGATTCTTTTATACAGCATTATGTCATCTGCAAACAATCTAATTTCAGATAGTACACAGTCAACACAATTATTCATTAGAATAATGAATAGCAATGGTCCCAATACGCTACCCTGTGGCACACCCATTTTTACTTCCACTTCTTTTGATACTACATTTCCTACCCCTAACTTTCTGTTTTCTACCTTTTAAAAATTCTTCTACCCAGCAAATGACTTTCTTATCCACTCCAATGGTTTTTACCTTATTTACTACCATTTTATGGCTTACTCTGTCAAATGCCTTAGACAGATCTAGTGCTACACTATCAATTTGGCCTCCCTTGTCCATTTCATCTGAAATATCTTGCATATATCCCACCAACTGAGATTGCACTGGCCAGTTCTATCATTACCATAGCGCCATAATCTGATTATGAACTCTTATGTAACTTAACTAATTGAAATTAAAGAACAAAATTTTTTGATGTCTCACCTAGTTCTCTCTTCTTTTGGTCCAGGTTGCATTTCAATCTAACCACCTCACTTTTGAGACAGTATATCTCGAGAACTAAGCGAAATATCAATATATATTTTAGATTTGCCTCATCGAGATCCTTAAGAATTCATCATCAGATGGTGGCAACACGGTAATGATAGAATCCACTTGCACTGATGCTGCTGACGAATTTAAATATGTATCCACTACCAGTGCAATCCTTCTGAGTAAGCCGGGAATTCTTTTAAAGGTTTCAGTTGTTTCATAGTCCTAACCATTCTGCTAGGCGGAAAAGGACAGCTGGGAAGAAATTCAGCACTAACCTGAGTTATTTGGTGAAAACTTTTTTCCTATGGCTTTACATCTCATCGACGTTGAGGTAATTAGAGGCGTGAAAAGGCAAGTGTTAAGGAACGGGAAAGAATTCGACCATTCTCTTTAGACAGAACCATCCAGGCATTCAACTGGAGTGATTTGGGACAACCGTCAAAAACCCAGATTAGGTGGCCGCATGGTGATTCGAACCCACATCCCCCCGAATGTGAGGGCAGAACATAAACCGTTCACCCACTGCGCTGATTCGCACCAAGTAAGTTCCCATAAGAATTAAATGTCTAGAACGTGAATTTTTTTATCAATCCTTAAGAACACTAGGGATTTATTCAATGATGTCAAAATAGCAATATGACCCTCCAGTCTTTTTTTTATTTTAATTTATTTTTAATATTTATTTTTTATTTTTTGTTATTTATTTTTTTTTTTTTTTTATTTTTATTTTTTTTTTTATTTATTTATTTATTTTTATTTATTTTTTTTGTCACTGTTGGGAGGAAAAAGGGTTCTATTTCTACATACAAAATTCCTATCAAAAATTATTTGGCAGCTTGTTTTTCTTTAATTCTAATGTTTGTAGGTTATATCAAATAGGGTATTTATAAATGTGACCCCATAAGACTTCAAATGCGATGATTAAAAACGAAGAAATTCTTCCGTTCCATATACATTCCTTGTGTTTCTTGACCCTACCAATATCGCGACCTCCCCAACCCACAGCTTCTCCTCTCGGCGTCACTTCAAGTTCGTTGTATGGAGAAGGTCCCAAACGTGGGCTCCTCTCTTTTCTTTGCTCCATGGATTCTGGGTGCATCCAGAGTTTCAAGCGCAAACAGATCGAGAGAAAAAAGAATACAGTAGAACTCCAATTATCCGAATCGCTTTCTTAATTAAAACGGAAACATACTGCGATTCAAAAAATAATGATTCTGCCTACATACCCAGTGGCGTAGCTAGGTTAACAAGGGCCCCGGTGCAAAAATATTTTGGGCCCTCAGGCCAGATGGGCGACCCTGTACATACCACATGAAACTTCTCACTGTCAAGCAAATGAGCGACTTTGCAGCTAGAAAACAGATGAATACAGTCAAATAGCTTACTTTGACAGAGATGTTCAGCAAGCAATGACTTAATTTACAGCATGGTACATACTGTAGGCTACTAACGTACAGCACTTGTAACTACGCTTAACATGTAAAAGTGTTGCCTTTTCATTCAATAAATTAAAAGCTCTTTTCCTTTAAATATAGTTTTTTTCTCCCATTTTCAACGTACATACAGAAATTAATTAAAATAGACCCTTTTTCGTAAAATAATCCAATTATCCGAATTTTCGAATATCCGAATGGAGTCCGGTCCCAATTGATTCGGATAATTGGAGTTCTACTATACTAACTACCGGCTATGCCGTGCGAGACGAGTGGTGGTAAATGCTTTTGATATTTTAGAGCTCAAAGATTTCTAATTTATTTTAGAAAAATTAATTATGCTCTAGGATTAATTGATAACACAATTTTAGCAACATGTACCGTATTTTGTACACTTATTTACACTCCTATCAGGAGGGGCTCCGGCCCAAGAGTTCCTGCCGCCGCACAGTGGTCTGAAATCCCGAAAAGCTGGCCAAAATAGAAATACATGTTCAATCTTCATGAAAATTTGTATACATAATCTGTCTAGGTCGCTGATAACGAATATCTACGCCAATTATAAAAAAATAAATAAAAAATAAACAAAATGTCGGTTCCAAAATGGCAGAAAATATTTAAAATGGCAGATTATCTAAAAAATAGTATAAATATGGGGTGATTTAATATCTGTTATAAAAAATATGGACATTATTTGTTGAAAAAACAAAATGGCGCCTTCAAAATGGCGGATTCTAGTACAAAAAATTATGTTAAATGCATTAAATATCCTATAAGTGAATGAAATCGGTGATAATGAAAAAAATTAAAACAATATGTCATACGATATTGAATATATCACGACTTTTATTAATACTGATTAAAATTGACTCTTATAATATAAAAATGGCAAAGCCATTGTGGTGGACATTTTTACAAACAGAAAAAATCTTTTTCAAATAATTATAATGAAACAGGACTTATGAGGATGTAAATCTATATTTCATTTTTAAAATAAAAAACAAAATTGCTTATTGATAATATTTTATTAAAAATGTCTAAAATTGTATTGTTGAAGAAAAATAGTTTTATGCAATTTTACTTATAAAACATTTTTTATTTGTACAAAAATTCGATTGCTTGATAAGAAACAAGGTACATTTTATTCGCTATCTGAATCACAACAATCTGTCGTTGATTCATCCGTCACAGAATCAGTTACATCAGAACAATGTGTTGCGATATCTGGCGGATTGAGTAGCACTAATGCCTCTTTTGACAGAGATCTCAACTTTTTTTGTGGTAATTTCCTGAGGCTTGTAATAAAGTGATCTGAGGAAACCAAAAGTCGCAAAAATACATCCTCCATCGTTTTTTGGCGGCTGCATTTTCGCGAGGAATCTTCCCGAAACCTTTTTATATATTTATTGCACGATTCTTACGCACTTTCAAACGAGTCTACGCCCTTCTGCAAGAGTCACAAAGCGAAACCGCCACGTGATTTATATCAAAGCAATACCGCTCTACTAGTAAAGTCAAAGTTCCTAAATAGTTACTTTTGTTTCATCAGATATATGCATTTCAATTGTTGCAACAATGTCTGCAACATCATTGTTTAGTTTTCCTTTTAGTAGTAAAATAATTTCTTTTCTAGAAATCTCTATACATGTAGTAGATGTACATTCTGAAACATTTAAAATCCATTAAAAATGTATTTAAAAAAATACTGTAATTTATTATAATCTTTTAATTTTGTAATCGATTTATTAATGATTCTGTTAAATTTCATTCTGTTAAATCAGTCCTCAAATACACTGGAACCTGAAAGTATTACCGAAATACGACGAAAAGTCAAGGCCGTATTCAAACCTTAAATTATTTACCTGATCAACAATTTTGTTGCTATGCATGTTAATACAAAAAATTATATTATTAACAGAATAGCAGCCAATTTTTTAAAATAAATATCAAATACAATATAGGCTATAAGGTGGCATAAGAGATTCGACCGAACACGACAGAACACACAAACTTTTTTCAACTTTAAAGTAAAATAATTAGTTTAATGTAGATCATTATTTTTCTTATATTGTGGGGGTGAATCCATTTTGCGAATACAAATGTTAGCAACACCACGTCGTTCTGTACACAATCACTTATTATATTTAAAAGAATTGTGAATTTTCGCCGGTTACTTTCCAACTAATCGCTTATTTTCGGTATGAGCTACAACTCGCCAGATGTTCTCGCCATGTCGCGTCGGCACTTTCAAACGAATCTATGCCCTTCTGCATGAGTCACAAAGCGAAACCGACACGTGATTTACATCAAATAAATACTGCTCTATGAAACTAGTAAAGTCAAAGTTCCTAAATAGTAACTTTTTTTTTTTTACTTTTGGCCAGCTTTTCGGGATTTCAGACCACTGTGCGCCGCCCCTTCAACATTGTCGCCACTCGGGGCAGTAGTGGAGATGAAAAGAAAGGTCGCCCATAAACTGGGTGGTTTGTCCCTTCATCCCTAGATCTGGCATTCAGGGCCCCATCCAATGAATTTGCCACGGTCCTTAACTATATAGTTACGCCACTGGCTAAGTCTACATTTTACAGGGAGTATCACGTCACTTTCAGAATCAGATTGGTTTATTCTGGTGTTATGAATCGTTACTTCCTGCAAAAATATTAATAATAACAATCAGGAGACTACACCATTACGAAAGCCAGTTGTTACTATGACTTAAGGTATAATGTGTATGATTTATTCCAAGAATTGTCAGTCTCGAAAAAGATGCGAGTTCTTGTCGCAGAATACATCATCATTTTGGGATAGACACACGTGCTTCCTCTTAGAAAACAAGTCGAATGAAGGTTCTAGAACAAATTTAACACTAAGCTACTGAATTAAAACAATATTTACATCAGCTGAATATTTCAAAATCATCAAATACCCTAAAATTCTGTATAGATAGATCACAGTTTAACCCTGCTCTATCGGAAATTGCTTTATTTGATATTACCCATTAGGGGCATTCACAAATTACGTCACACCTTGCATTGGGGAGAGGCAGGTGGGAAGGGATCCACAACAATTGGCATGGCATGATAAGGGGGGAAGGAGAGTCATAAGCCTTGTGACATCACGTTGGAAATACTGTTTTAATCATGTTCTAAATTTAAAATTGTAAACTCTATGATATCTTACGGGTCAGAGGGTGTCAACAAAGAGTGACGTGGCATAACAAGGTAAAAAGAAAAGATAAAAATACCACGTAATTTATACATAGCCCCTTACATTTGTAGCGTCTCAACGAGTTACATCATCAATTAATTTTCTGTTTCCTAATAACGCCAGTAATCAAACATTGGAGAGTATAAAACAAAGATTTCTTTGAAAACTATTGCTGACAAATACTGCTGATAAACATAATTTTATCTTTTTAATTAATAATTGCTGAGGGCTCGGTGGCCTAACATTTCCATTCATTTGTCAAGTGATTTGCTTAGTAAATATACTGACCTAATATTTTTTTAAAAATACAGACGATATATCGAAATATTGATATTTATTTTCGATTAATCATATAGATATAAAATCTTGATTAAGTTGAAACTTTTTATGATTTTTGCCAATGGTTACAAAAAAAAAAGCGAAAGGTCTTATTTCAGGTAATATTAAAATTGGTAAACTACTTCTTTTTCGGTCAAAACTCAGCTGGACCCAACATTGATCAATCCTGTAATCAAGCTCTGAATATTATTCACTCTGTGATCGGAAGTTGATGCCAGAAGACAAACAGACGGACCCATGGTAGTATACCCATATGTTCAGGGGGTGACAGATAAAATTGGCCGTCTTCTAAAGAAGAAAAATATCCGTCAAACATACAGAGCTCCAAGGAAGAACTCTGATGTGCTCATAAAGGTTAAAGACAGGAGGGAGAAACTGCAGGCAGCAGGCGTGTACCAAATACCCTGTAGCTGTGGCCAAGTGTATATCGGCGAGGCTGGACGGACGGTCAAAGAAAGGCTGTGTAAATACATAAGACATCTTATAAATAACGACGTCAGCAAATCAGCTGTAGTACAACATTCGGCCGACAATGGGCACGCAATTTTATTTAGTGACACTAGTGCACTTGATCATGAAAGCAGATGGTGGCCCAGGCGTATCAGAGAAGCGCTGGAAATTAAAAAGAGAACGGATAATGTGAACGCGGACGGTGGGCTACAACTTGACCAAATATGGTCAATGCTTGCTTAGGAAAACGCGGGACGCAAGCCCCCATTGGACAGGCCACGCTGGCGGCGGTAGCTTGAGTGACCTCACTCCAAACGGTTAGCGCGCTTTCCGGGATCTATATATAGGCGACAGCGATCCCAACCTTGACAGTCCTCTGAAGAAGGCCGCAAAATGATGGCCGAAATGTTAGGTTTTCATAAATTGACGCGGTTCAACCCGGACAACCAAGATAACATGCTCCAGTATAGTTGTATTCGCATCTGTTGGTGTCAGAGCCGGATCTTGGGGAAGGTGAGAGGGGGAGGGAAAACCAGGGATCTTGCGATTTTTTTATCTCCACTTCTCCAGAAATAGGGGGGGAAGCAACATCTTAATTAGGGGGGGCAACTTTTTTCTGAGGAAGTGGGGTGGGGACTTAAACATGACGATTTCTTACAAAATAAACTCAATCCTAATGAGAAAACTATATTTGTTATTGATTAACATAGTAATCCAAGGACCTACTATGCTGTTAATCAAGATCGTAACTCAACTATAGTTATTTATATAAACGTTAATCGTCTCGGATTCTCAGAAAAATGTTCAATAACTTTATTTGTCAATATCTCACGGTGTACCTTCACGAAATTTCGATGCACACTCGTCAGGCATAATCCAGTCAATCTTTCCTCCCCCATAGTGCTCCTGAGCCAGTTCTTCACTCGTTGAAGTGTAATGAAGGTAACTTGATTTTTCATGTAGGGCAGCAGCAGTCCCCACCCCCTGCTCCTCGCTGGTTACGCCCATTTCCACTGCTTCCCCATGAGATCTACCCCGAACAATGCTTTCTTTATAGGTGGAAGCCTAGTTGATGCCTCAGCACACCAGAAGAAACTGGCTGTCGGTTAAATTCAATATGGAGAAGCTAACTTGCCGAAGCTACCCAGCTATCTCTAAGTATAAAGAGCTCAGTAGCTTTTACGATAATAGAGAAAGATTCTGACTCTCAGAAATCCATTACAGCTACAGAGAGAGGGAAAAACCAACAGACAGAATGTTTCCAACAAAGCAATTTCCTTCATACGAATTGCATTTCAACTACAAGTAAATTATCATCTCGGATTAACAAAATGTACTGAACCCTAAAAAAAAAAAAAAAAAAAAAAAAAAAAAAAAAAAAAAAAAAAAAAACCGACATTGGTGCAAGAGAATGAATCAATGAATTATAGTGCAGGAAGTAGCTGAATGTTTTAGAAGAAACAGATTCATCAACTTCTTCTTCAAGTTAATGAAAAAGTAGACCAAATGGCAAAGGAGGCAGTTAGAATTGGTGCCATGCTCAATATTCGGACGGATACTATATACGGACTGCCCGGCGTGCTACGGCGGATGTGCTGTAAGGAAGAAGCTGCAAGCCTCTGCCGACAGAAGCCTACAGAAGCCGACGCCAACCACACCCGGAATGCAAGAGAAGAAAATCACCAAGGGAAGAAGACCAGGAAATCAACTCTCGATTATCCAAGCTGCAACAGGTTAAGACCACTGAACAAGGGAGTGGTCCACCACCAGCCCCAACACTGCTGCAGACACGACCATACAGAAAAAACGGACAACCTGTTGGGGAAAGTCGCCTAGCTCCTAACACAGCTGATTACGACGATGATCCCCAACGGATGTAGTAAAACCTAAAGGGGTTTTCAATAAGGGTGTCACCTGATATCTACAAGGATGTCAGTGACACGCCATAGCCATTTTCCCATTTAAAGAGAATAAAAAGAGCCCCCAAACAAACCCATACCAAACAATCAACACATTAGGTAGAGCTACTCAGGTAGCAGGACCTTCTCATAAACATGCCGTTGAGGCAGTGCCACAAAAAAAAAAAAAAAAAAAAAAAAAAAAAAAAAAAAAAAAAAAAAAATATATATATATATATAAATAAATAAAAAATATCAAGGTATTGAACAATTAGTAAAGCGAATGGGTCATCAGCAACAAAGCAAAAGCATAAAATTACGGCTCCATTCAGCACTAGATTCCCACTGATTCCCCCATCCTTGGTTTTTCAGTTCCCGAGAACCAAGAGCAGTCATCACTACAACGATCAGAATACGATTTAACCACATTATTTTTGCACAGCATCGTTTGAACATAAAAATAAAGATATCTGTGAATGTAGCAACTCTGCAATAATTGATTTAAACCATCTAGTATTTTCATGTACCAGGTATAAAACCCACAGACATAAATTCTTGAGTCATCTCATCAGTCCCGAAAATCCTTTCCGAACCAGTATCCGTTTGCTCCACAACAATGAGGATATATAAAAATGGCTAATGAGTTTTATAAGGAAGGGTAATATTAAGCCTTATATAAATAAATTCTTTATATTTTAACATCGTTTATTTATAGTATGTGTATTAGATGAGCCCTGTATATCCAATCTATTGTAAAACTTGCATTTTTAGGTATGTATACTTTTCCTGTACAATTTCTTGATTATCTATACAAATGACAGATAGTTGTAAAGTGCCATAAATTATTTAAAAAAATACTTAGTGGTCTTTCCACAAACAATTAATTTTGAATAATACATATTAGATAACGACAATGAATGAATGAATTAATCTTTAGTTAATTTACAATAAACTCAATCTTATTAATATTTTAAAAGTTTGTGAGTTTTAAACCCTTGAAGCCTTTGTGTATTACACCGGCATTACGGAATATCAGGACCAATTAACATAAAAATTGGTACACGGATTCTCTGTACATCAAGGAAGATTTTTACGAAGAAGAAAAAGGCTATCAGATTGCACATTTTTTAAATAAATTGAAATTTCCAAAATATATGAAATAAATAGCAAAACTGACCCACCCGTAAATATTTTTTAAGTTTTCCCCTTATATATTCTCTATGCCTATTACTCTTGTACTTATGAAGTAAAAATTTATTATGACCATACACTAAATTCATGAAATAACAGTACATATTTCAATATTTAAAGAGAGTGCCAACTTTAAAAAATATATATATATATATTGTATTTGAGGAAAATTTTGCCGTTAATACGAAAATGTGTCATATTATAAGTTATTTAGCTTTTTTCCAAACAAAAAAATTAAATGACCGTTATACTACTTTAATGAAATAGAAGAAATAAGGTGATAACACATCTTTTGCTGAAATTAACGGTTGACGAGCTGTCGATTGGGAAAACGAGTGAGATATTTTTAATACAGATTGTTCACTGCACCACAGCTTAAGTGGCCCATAATGGCTGACTAAATATATCTGTAACTTCTGACAGTTCGAAGGTAATTCTCGTAAATGAGCCGTACATCAAGGCAGGTTTATAAGAAATAGTAAAACCTTAAAAGTCCTTGTTTTTACCATGGTCAGCTCTAAGTTACGTGCTCAAGAGTCGGCACTGGAATAGATCTCTACGTCTTGACACCGGATTGCAAGACAAGAAACATTGTCTACTAAATGAAATCACTGGAGTAGAAAAATAGAAAAAAATATAAATATTACATAAAACTGCAAACAATACTATTAAAACACTTTTATATGATTCTATATTTTAAGGTTTACAGTATTGTCATGCAATCTCTGCAAAATTAATTCATCCCTATCATCGCCGGGTTATCCAACCATTTTCAATAAAAACCTATTATAAATCAGTCAGAGACATTCATTATTCGTTCACCATTTGTGTGAACATAGTGTTCCTCCATTAAATAAAATCGGAATCAACTCTGCTTTATCTAATTACTAACTATGAATTTTTATCTAGTGGGAATTTCTATAAAATCTTTGACGCATATTTCTGAAGAAATAAATTCACTGCATGTTCTTCAATCTTAATCAGGCTCGTAACTAACTTCTCAGGTTGTTTAATTGGAAATTATTGTGACTGACTGTAATTTGATTTGTTTTCTTTTTTCAACTTCTTTTGGTGATTACCTGCGAACCTTTAACAGAACCAATATGCTGATAAAGTCTAAATTTTTACATTAAATTACAACTTAACAAGAATGGATATTAGGATACTGAAGACATTTAGTCACATTTGCAAATTTTAGTGTTTATTATAGTTAATATCTTAAAGAATTGAGTAAATATCTTACCTCTGTATTCTTTTCGAGACTGAATGAATGTAACAATGTCTTGGTTTTCTTCTATAGTCTCTAGTTCTGCAAGACTGGAACCTAAATTTTTGCACATCCCTGCTGCAGACTTCCAATTGTGCTCTTGAGCACTGAGGTAGTAGCAGTTATTTTTGACGCGAGTAAAGTTCTTGGGACAAGGATCTTTGTCTGGAATATGTATTAAAATAGTTATTATCTTCTGAGAGTATTTCTCTTTCAAAAAATAAATAAATAAAAGAAAAAGATATAGAAATAATGGTGGTGCCTTCATTGTTTTGTAAAAACAACAAATTTGTCAAGCAATACTATTAAAAATGTCAGTACCATGCATAATTTTCCGAAGCCGAATTATGAAATGCATGTGATAAACAGTAAACAAGCAAAAAAGTAATAAAAAGAGAAAATAATTTGAAATAATGAGGGAGATCTAAAAAGTTATGATCCAGAGACAATTTCCATACCTATTTGTTACCCCATTTCTTGTTCCTTGTCTTCCATTCTTCATCACATCCTTAACTCCCTTACAACAACAAAAATTTCCCCACCATCTATTTCTGAACTCGATTTCCAACTATTCCTAATTCTTCTACGAGGTAAACATGGGATGAAGATGAATGCAAAGGCGAGTCAGCTTGTTAGATACACAAATAAAAAACAAAAGGTTAATTATGAATATAAGGTGGGGAAAGAATTGCTTGCTGAAGACTTGAAATGTAAATATCATGGCATTACATTTGATAAAAAACTTAACTAGGCAGGACACATTGGATAGGTGGTAGGAAAAGGTTTCAAAATTCTGCACTTGTTAGAGAGAGTGATGAGGGGATGTACGAGAGAAGTAAAGGAATTGGTTCACAAAACTTTGGTCAGACCATTGTTGGAATATGGTAGTGTAGTATGGGGCCCACATTTTGAGTATCAAATACAGGAGTTGGAGAGGGTGGAAAAAAGGGCAGCTATATTTGTTTCTGGAAATTATCGCAGAATGCAATCAGAGACAGATATGATAAAGGAGCTGGAATGTGATTCATTGCAAGACAGGAGGAGGATGAGGAGGGTCATGGGAGTGTACAGTGCGTATACTGGCGATGAGGCATGAAGAAAAGTAGTGCATAGAAGGGAAAAGATGATCATGACCACAAACTGGCACTCGATTTCAGGCACAAGGGTGTGGAAAGATTCTCTTTTTAAGGCAAGGGTGTCATGGATTGGAATGAGTTACCAAGGAAAATGATGAATAACTTACCGAAAACGTTGTAAGAATTTAAAGTTGAAGTTTGTAGAGGGCAAATGTAGGTGGGTGCAGGATAGGGGGAAGATGGGTCTGAAGGGAAATTGCCACCGGAGCGTATGTTCCATTGCAATTATATTAAAATTAAAAAAAAAAAAAAATCAGCCCAGACATTAAGAGACTAGAGACATGAAATGTCAAGAAATCATCATTGCCCATGAGATAAGCTGAGAATTTCATCTCAGTTCATCTTCGTGTATAGGCAATGGACGATATTAGGTTCAATAAAACTTTTGTAACTTAAATAGATTTGATATAAAAATGTTATTTGCGTTGTATTTCCTGGGATGCTAAACGAGTTAAGTCCGTTGATAAAATTCTATGTTTTGGCGATAAAAATCTCAGTTGTCTGACATTGGCAAAGACGACACAGAATTTTATTACCTGAACGACATGTTTTCTCAAGAGATTCACTGAACTAGTTTCCCGAGAATGTTTTATTCATAAACAGACGAAATTTAAGACATTGTCAAGATTGACGTATGTTAATATTCATTGCAGACTTTAGATTATTGTTTTGGTACTATATGAGGTCTGACAATTAAGTTCGCGAAATTACGAATATTGATTTGGATATCGTAGGTAACAATTGAATCTTTTGAAGGGTGCTGTACAATACAATCACAACAGACTTAATTTAATTTAATTGCAATGGAGCAACGAAAATTCGCGAGATAATTTAGTCACAGACACTGGTTTGTGCTAAAATAAGAGTAGTTTTAAATTAAATGTAATACCTTATCCTGCCAATTTCTTTAATAATTCAACAGTTAATGCTTAGCCAATAATTAACAGGCATTGATGTCACGACGATCGCCAACCAATCACAAGCGAATAGGACCCTGTCCCGCTAAATTTACTTCTGCTGCTTCTGTTTATAGACTGTTCAAACAAAATAATAATAAGAAGAAAAGTTTCTAGGCGTGATGTCTGCTTTTCATTGCTATCAAAGTAAGTAGTAATTCGTGGATCCCTGTTATAGTGTCTACCTCATCATAGTTGCAGAGGCGGCCCTAGCAAGTTTTTCAGGTGGTGCGAAATCTCATTGTGGCGCCTCAAATTTGTAATCGCTTATTCGCGATCAAGGTGTTCATACAGATAACATGAAGGTAAAATACATTTTTTACACCCTACTAAAATTATAAATGTAAAAGTTTGTTTTCTTGCATATTTGCTAGTGTTTCATGTCGAAACAGCTGGATAGATAAGAATAAAATTCGGAGTAATGTATTGGCTATCGACTTTTATCCAGATCGAAAAAGTTGTTTCCATGCGATTCGTATAAGAATACATATATGAATTCGTTGTGAATTCCAATTGAGCAAAGCGTAACTCAGAAAACAGTAACTCAAACTTCAGAAAGATTAGTATAGGATAGCAATGGTATGAATGAGAAACAACAACAGTATAAAAGAACACTATATGTCTGAAAAGGTTTATTTACTCTACTATGGCGTACACGATGCTCACATCATGAGTTCGTCAATTTACATAGTTTTTAATAAAAATGTTTAAAACAAACAAAAGAGGAAATAAAATAACTACGAGGCCTAGCATGCCAACTTCATCGTTTTTGCCCTTTAACAACATTATTTTCTATAGATAAAATTGCAAGGTCTGAAAGTCTATCTTGATTCAGTGTTTACCGTAAATAAGTTTTAATTTACTGAAATTTCGTTCTCCTTTAGCGATAGTTAGAGATATGGTCAACAAAATTCTATGTGCTGTCCACACATTCGGAAATACATATATCATGCCAACCATAATTATAAATTATCGGTATAATTAAGTAAAACGGTTCTGCTGATTCAAGCCCCATCAACAATAGTTTCAGTTAGAAAGTTCCTCAGCCAATTCACAACCCGATATGTCACACTTTTTTCATTAGTAAAACTCATCTCTAAATCTGCACCGGATTATTACAATTCAGGAATCGTTTTGATAATGTTTAAGAATGACACTATATGATTTAATTTAGATAGTTGTGGAAATTGAGTGACTGAAGAATTTTCAATTGTTCCGATTATGCTAAAACATGTTTATTGTAAAAAATTCTTCAGGATCTGTTACTATCTCATCTACAGCCTCGTACTCAAAATATCTCATATTTTTCTTTGTGATATGACTGGCTTAATAAAAGGATATATTCCAGTCTGCGAACCAATTTCTGTAGTTGTTATCAGAACAGACGAATATGCTTGGTACTCTCTCTCAAATTCCGAGCACTTTCCCAGCAATTGTGAAGCGTTTCATGAATCTACTTTCATCCTGGATAGCCTTCCTTACCATATTTACTTGAAACAATATATTATACCAAGTCACCATTGTAACTATGAACTCAAATTGCTCCTTGATCTGGTTCAGGGACAATGCCTCTGTTGCTGCAAATGAAAAATTCGTTTGCAGAATGGCGTCACGAACTGAAGAACTGCAGCTTGGATAGAAAATCTATTCTCCAAACGTTTTTCGCTTTTTTTTTTTTTTTTTTTTTTTTTTTTTTTTTTTGCTATAGTACTTCTAAGTTCTTGACTACCACTTCCCATCGCTTTGTTGAGAGAATCAAAAATATTCTTTAAAGAAATCCGGACAAGGAAATCGGTCTAATTAAATTGATGTTTTGGCGTCACCTGCTATTACCAAATTTAATGACAGCTAAATGGATTAAAAAATATTTGGGAAGATATTGGTTCAAAATTCTGCTTTGGGTACCTTTGTCTCCTTCTTTCATATTGGATCCACTGTCATATCTTTGGCCTCGCAATCGTTCACACCCAAATCGAACTTTTGTAAAGTATCATTAATATACAGTCCAGCTCCCGGGTTCGAAGAGTCACTTACCGGCTTGTAAGCAATGAAACACTCACGCACTTCGTCTTCATTAGTGTCAGCAAAAGCAATGTTAAAGATAATTTTTGACGTGACTGACAACAGGAGATCAATTCAGTATGATGGAAAAGTATTTAGATGACTTAACCATAGTCAAAATGTTATTAAGAGCTTCATATGTTTTGAACACATTTTCCAAAATAATAGACATTAGTCTCCTTATTAGCAATACGGCGGAGATGCTCTATTACAGTGTCATATTTTCCTAGCAGTTGGAATATATTCAGTTAGTTACCATTATTAGAAGTATTTAGTGTTTCAGATCAAAAGTTTTCGCTGAACAAGAAAAAAAAATATTTTTCACATTACTCATTCGAGGATAGCAGCCAACCGTGATTTTTCGTCTTCAATCTGTATTTACAAATGCTTGTCTATTACACTAAAGTTCTTTAGTCGAATCAATGCTTCTATCCAACTCAGCATGGTGTGCTGGCGATTTGAGGAAGTTTCGTGAGATTTTAGACTCCAGTCATCAAATTCTTCTATTCCTCAATGAGAGTGAGACCTTCTGTTGCATAAACAAGAGTAACAGTAATATATATGCAGATTTCGAGTAAACAAGCCGTCTTCTTTTATAAGTTTCTTCATTTGACATTACTCTTTGAAAACATGTATTTGAAAAATGACGTCCTTGATTTTTTTCTTGGATTTTTTCGTTACACGAATAATTATTTCATCCTTGATTGCAGAGTCAATGAGCGACCATTTTTAAATATGATCATAATTGGTGGTAATTTGAAAAGGCGACGGCGGTGGTATGGATGGTATACCCCATTTTGAAGTGTAGACGACGTTGCAGCCATAGCAAAATCTTCTCGTACATGCTGCTCCTTATCATCATGACCCTCGTCTGAAGAACTTTTATAAAATAAGTTTTCTTCCGTCACGTGTTGAACTAGTTCTGATGACGATTCAGATTACATCTCAAATCTAATACATTTTTCAAGTAATTCTGAAGACTTCTCTGTTTCGCCTTGGGTTAAAGAAATTTAAAGTTGTAGCGACGTTTCTGTAAAAGATACATTTACATTTTGTAAATATTTAAGCTACCAGCATCAGTTGTAATCACCTAAGGTATAACATTGTAGAAATAGATAAGTGGGCAGAATCTCGCCCCATGCACATGCACACACATACAAATGACTGTGGCGGATCTGGAGGGAGGTAAACCGGGGCGCTTACCTCGGGCGCCAAAATCATGTTTAAAGGGGCGATAAATGACAAATTCGTGGGTGGTGACCTTTCTTAGCTCTACTGCCCTAAGCGGCAACCTTCTAGGGGCGGAAAATCAAAGAGCCGCTTAAATTGCTGCAGGCGGCAAATTCATAAATTCATATTTGAAGTGGCGGCAGTCGCAGGTCTTTGCCCTGACTCGGAAAATTCGTAGATCCGCCACTGCTGCATGAACTGCAAGACTACAGCCGAAAAGATAGAAAACAGATACGAGAATCGCTGCGCGACCCCGAAGAATGCTAATTGTGGACGAGTTGTGGTTTTCTTGAATGGAGTAACTTGAGCTGATTAGGACTAACATTAAACGGAAGCTCTTACGATTATAAGCTCTTCTGGATGATTAGTGTATTTAAAAAATATATGAACAGCAATCTGGGCTATTATATAATTTATATTTTATCTCTCGCTGCATTTTCGGCGCCCCCCATATGACGCCGCCCGGTGCGTTCGCACCGCTCGCACCGCCCTAGGGCCGCCCCTGCATAGTTGTATAAAACCAACTTTCAAAACAATTCCACAACAGTTTATAAAAAAAATGCTTCGAAGAGTGGAGTAGGCGCTGGAATCAGCATATAGCTTCCGAAGGAGAGTACATTGAAAATGAAAAGTGACCACAGCGGTATTTAGCAATAAGGTAGTATGTAGCATTCTCTTTAAGATGAGTTCGCGAACTTTACTGTTAGACCTCGTATACAGAAAAGTTGTGGCTTTTAGCTGTGAAGATGCCAATATTATTGTAACCTAGCAATGCAGAAGAAGATGCAGAAGATAGACTGTATACAATCTCCGAATCATAAAATGTCCCAGATAGTATTTCTGAACTTTTGAATCCATTGGAAGTTGAATGCCTTACTTTGGTTTGCGTATTGTCCTGCACTATCCATAACGTAATATATGAGTTCTTCTGTTCTACGAAGACGCTTGTCCATGAAGTCCAAACGATAAGCAAGTTTCTCTATTGCACCAAGTAAATAAAGATCGGTTTCTGAAACATCTCTCGTTGGGGGTGGGCGCATTACTTTTTGACCACGCTGGGTACCAGTTACAGCCACCAGACTCTCCAGTAAAGGTGATACAATTCCGTGAATATCTTGGTCTGTGTCTTCTTGTCCGGCCTTATTTGTTCCTGTAAAAATAAAGATGTTAGAGATTTGCTGTTGCAAATGCATCGTTACAAAGATATATAAGACCTTATTTTTTTAACTACAGGATTTAAATCTTAAATAAAGACATAATAATATTTACTATCAAAAAGAAATCAGAAAGATTTTCTATCTATGTAAACGGGCAGCTACTGAGATTGGAAAAAGTTGCATTTTCTTTGGTATGATTCCAGAATAAGAGTAAGGCATTTTAGCTCTACATTCAACATATCGCAACCATATTTCAATGCTTACTGAAAATGAAAAATGGTAACTTTCTAGAGAACTATTAACCTCACACCTTTTTGTGCTCATAAAACCTTAGACCTTGCGGCCTTAATGAATTCGATCAATAATTTGAGGAATCAGAAAACATTGTGGTTGTTTTTTTGTTTTGTTTTTTTGTTGTTTTTTTGTTGGTTTTTTTTGCCAAAAATTAGAATCTACGCCATAGATTTAATAGATTGCTTTATCCACTTAACTTCGCAGTAAGCATGATCACTGCCCCCAGTAGCAAAAAAAAATTAATATAAACTTATTCTGCATATGCGTTAAAAAATTAGGTATGGGCAGAGATTTGAAATAAAGATGTAAAATATTTTGAAGCATGCCTTAGAAATTTGATTAACAGAAATAGCATTATTAATGGGGTTCTAGTGGTTTTTTTTTATCGATATAGTGCAGCTAATATAAAAACTTTGTTTTTGGCATCATTACATTACATTTCAGTAGAAGAAGAAAAAAGATAAAGAAAAAATCTGGCACCGACGAAGATCCAATAAATCGAAACACGTATGCCAGAAGCAAAGTTTTTATGTTGGTTTCACTAAACGGATGAAAAGAAATAAAATACCGGAAACCAATTAATAATAAAGCACCTAAGTATAGGCCTATCAATATCAGTAGTAGTGAAATTTTCTGAAGCACGCCATAAGAACTACGCATGTTTTAGAAAATATGCATAAAGTAAATCCAGCTCTTATCAAATATGGTGAGGCCAACTGGCTAGCGTGCAACCTCAGGGCCACCCGCGCCTACTCCTAATGAACATCCATAACCTACTTGGCTCGGTCTAGGGGGGGAAGGGGTTGGGCAGGAAGCTACCGTGAGCTATGTGGGCATTTGGGCGTGGGGGTGGGGAGGGGGATGTCCGGAGCCAAGGCACGGAAGTATTTCATTCACATTATGACTCATAGTTAACATACAGAACACCACACAACCGCGCATGGATATTTATTTCCGTCATATAATTATCTCTGTAATTTAGATATCTTGTATACTAACAATGCCGCGTATGCGTGTGACTTGAAGTCATAGCGTTGGATGGCAATGGCTGGCACATTTGAACTGAAGGACACGCGAAGGTGCAACGCTATTCGAAAAACATTAGTCATACGAACCTTATTTGCAGATGTCATGGCAGTGAGAGTTCGTATCGTTTTGATAGTTTGGAATAAAGCTATTTGTATTAAGATCGCCCGCTTTTGACCGCAATGCTCGTTGATAAAATATTTCTAATTTTGTCCTGTCTAGTGAATTTTATGTTTAAAGTGTGGTGTCAAGTCGTGTTGTAAAATAAACTTACGACATATTTCACATCCCAGACGTCTTTCCTCAGCAGGGATCCATGAAACAAGATTGATAAATAAATAAATAAAAAAACGATGTTTTTCATACGAGTTTTCACTATCCCATGTATTATAGAAATATTTCAAGCAGATTCGTTCCCTAGTAATGTGAAAAGACAGGTGACAGAACTGCAGCAAAAGAAAACTAAAAATGCAGCACTTCTTTTTTTTTTTCGCGACATATATAGTTTGTTCAATTTTATCAATTAAATAGCGGAGTTCCCGGCGTTGCCTGGTATAGGTAGTGTAAATTTACTCGTATGCTATTTTTATTCCCGCAATGAGAAACATTTGTACGAACTTTCATAAAATTCACGACAACTTGTTTCGGAATTAACGCAAATCTAGATTCACCCGCACCCTTCCAAACAATAGGTGGGTTGAAGTTTATTTGCACGTACACTATTTTCATTCATCCGAAAATATTCATGTGTATCAAGATTCATTAATTTGGTTAAGAAATTACATTACTACATTACTAAACAACGCTTGATTGTGTTAGAAACTCACATTTGATTCAATTGTGAAATTAATGGTTAGACTTTTTGCTCGAAATGGCAGATACTTTAACTGCGCAGATTCAGCATTTATACAAATGTCAAAAGTGAATTCAGAATAATATTATCATAAATAAATGATTTAATTATGAACAGAAGACATGGCCAGAGACGATGTAGTTGTAGGTCTACTGCCAGACATGGAGGAAAGAAATATATGGAGACGACGTAAGGGACCATCACCACGCATTGAAGTGACGCCGGGCGGAGGAGGAGTATGGAGGCGTGAGATCTTTTCGGTTGAAATTCAGAAAAAAATTGGTCAAAGTCAAATTTGATGATGGTTTCTTATGTAACGCGACGAAAAAAAAATCGAAAATAAAGAATAAAATATTTCGATATCTTGCTTAGTTTTCGGGATATACTGTCTCCAAATTGAGGAGATTGGGTGGGGATGCGGCCTGGACCAAAAATTAATTCTGTCAAAGCCACAATGAATTACATGGTGGACATGCAAATTGATATTTCAATTTTATTACTACCACTTGTCGTTAGGTAGAAATGCGATCTAGACCAGAATGAAAATAGTTATCTTGTTACCATACACTGTAAGCTTAATTGGGAATAGCTGGAAGTAGTTTACATCGCGATACACGTTTTGTCACTAACATGGTTCTCATGAAATTATTAACAATAATAGATAAATTCTTTGTCCCTTATGGAACAACAAAACCATCCTGGTACAGATTGCAATTAGACCTACCCACAATCTCCATTACATTGCCGCTACAGACTCAAACTATGTAGACACACCGACACACCCGTATTTGAATCGCAAACTGCATGTGGGGTAACAATATCGTTCGCTTCATCAAGATTCCTATATTGCATAGCATAATAAAACACATTTAATTTCATCATACACTGTCAGTATAAACTACAAAGTGACGAAAGAAAGCGCAATACTAAATTCACTGAATCTCGATGTAAAAATCAACCCTTTAAATTTCATTTTCAACACTCGTTAAAAAGTAATGCTAGTTTGTTATGTGCAAAATGGCAAGGTATGCTGATTTTCTACACAACACCAACAAAAATTTGAGAACAAAAGTCATCCTATTGAGAGCTATGACTAAATATTTATAGATAGGCACCAAACTTGCCAATACCTACTGCACACATCAAGAACAATAATTACAATGCAACTTACTTATGAAATGGTATTCCAGGTTCTTTACTATCTGGCCTATTTGTGCAACCATATGCAACACACGATGGCATCATAAAAAACATAGACACATTAGAAAATGAAATAATAACAGAATCAAGCACAATGTGACCATATCAATTGTACGGATTTGTAATATGACCGCCACCGCGCATGCGCAGAATCAGCCGAGAGTTTAGAAGCGGCGTCACAGAATAAGCGGTATTTCGTCTCCATATATTTCTTTCCCCCAAGCTGCCGGAGATCGTGGTTGAAGAAAATCTCTGTTGTTTTTACGGCTATATCTGGCATTTAAAAATTTAAAATCCCGAATCAAAGGAAAGAATACTTCAAGTTACGGCTATCTATGGCGTTTAAAAATTTAATATCTTGCGGTTGTGTGTTTAGTACGAAGTATGCAACATCTAATCCTTCCATCTTTGGGATTTGTCATCATACGTTCAGAATTTCATTTAATGCTCCTGCGTTATGTAACATTGAAACATAAGAAGTACCAAACAACTGAACTGAGATTCCAAGCTTTAAAACGGTAAAAACCCCATCGAAAAATGCTCAGTAGTTTTCGATTTTTTATAAGACAAATTTATCAGGTATTCGTTTTATAGATATAGATAGATGAACAGTAATGAATGAGATAAGGAGAATGTTTTTAGTAACACCTCAAAATGGAAAGGATCCTGACTATACCTGAGGAAGAGGCTTTTTTCCCAATAATTCATCATTTGCAGGAATGGCTTCTGTCAACGTTTAATTCAGAATATCATAGAAAAGTACTTAAAACAAATATCAGTTGTGTTCAATATCTAATCATCATATAAATTATTTCTATAAGGTATTTTACTGTCACAAGCCATTATCTCCTCGATAACTAACTGAAATGTATGAATGATGTATCATTTTAAAGCTTAAGGTCTTCACTTTGATCCCATCATTTTTTATGGGAGAACCTTTCGTAATTCAACCATTAAACGGCAAAAAAGTGCTGTTTTTTATACCACAAACCATTTATCTCCCTGAATTCCTAACCAAAATCGACGAATGAAGTATTATTTTGAAGATTAAGATCCTCGATTTGGTGACATCACATATTCAGAAACGAATTTTTCGGAATTCAACCCTTAAAGCGCAAAATTATCATTATATCCTTAACGTATTTATTTTGGCACCAGCTATTTATCTTCCTTGATATCTAATTTAAATCGAGAAAGAACTATTATTTTAAAGATTAAAGTTTCCTCTTTGGTCACAATATAATTTAAGAAAAGAATTTTTCGGAATTTGACCATTAATGGGCAAAGTATCATTATTTCCATAAGGTATTTTTTTGTCACTACTATTTATTTCCCTTGATATCTAACCGAAATCAATAAGTGAGGTATTGTTTTAGATACTAAGATATCCGCTTTGGTCATATCATATTTTTTTTAAAAAGAATTTTTCGGAATTTAACCCTTAAAGGACAAAAGTACCATTATTTGCATAACCTTTTTTTTTTACGAGCAATTTATCTCCCTTAATCCCGAGCGTGGTGGTGTAACGGCTAGCGTTTTGGCCTCGCATTCGGGAGGACGGTGGTTCGAATCCCCGTCCGGGCATCCAGATTTGGGTTTTCCATGGTTTCCTAAATCACTCCATCCAAATGCTGGGATGCTTCCTTCAAAAGGCCATGGCCGAATTCCTTCCCATTCCTTGCTCCCCATCCTTTCCCGTCTCTAAAGATTTCGCTGTTAGAGAGACTTTAAGCAAATAATACAAAAAAACTTAATCCCTAACTGAAATCGATAAATGAGGTATAACTTAAAAGATTAAGGTTTCCAATCAGAAAACATTATAAATTAAGAGTGAAATTTTTCGGAATTCGACCCTTGAAGGACAAAAGTAATAACTGTCGCGCGTATGAGACAGTTCAGAATCAAACCGCTTGATAACAGCAGCACATATCACAGAGATACAAATAAACTGCTTCACTTGGGTTGACTTTTGTTACGTACCTATTACACTAAACAAATATACAATTGATACTAATGAGGCAGTTCTTGTTTCGTCCTATTACAAACTATCAACCTTACTATTAATCATTTTCGCACAGATCATCTAGTACTATTATAATTCTGCAAGCAAGCTGCACGTGACTCATTATTTGAATGGGAACTGCATAAAAAATACCGCAGTAATTTGGAAGGTGATTTGAAATTTTTAGAGCTGATGGTCGTAATTAAAATCTGCGGAAATAGCTAATGACTTATATGTAGTGAGATAGAACATTATGGGCCATGGACCGCATTGTAATTGAGATGTTCACTCCTTGCACAGAAACTGAAAAATATCACACAACTTTGGATTCTGTTTAATATTTTGCCTTAGAATATTTAGTTTTTCAGTTTTCTTGAATGCAGTAAATAAAGGGAATAACTGGATCAGATGTAATAAGCATTACTAATATTTAAGTTACCGCAAAAATAATGAGTTTGAAGGGTTTGACCACAGACGAATAAATTGATTGCTCATACTATATTTGTCTTTGGTTATATTTTACTGGTATTATGAATTTTCTTAATTAAACGGAATTCATTATTCAAACCACAATATAACATACTTACTCTTCGATAAGAGTAACAGACTTGTAAAATTTACTTTAATTAGTTTTGTACTTAATATTGATAGTAAAGGGTTTTCATGATACTGTGTCGCCGCAATTTGATGATAGAGTAATATATATATATATATATATATATATATATATATATATATCGCTTACCGGTAGTGCTCAATATACCGGAAGTAAAACAATCAGTGATATGTATAGTTCCTTGTACCTTTGTCAGATTAATCTGATCGAGGCTGCATTTCAACCTAACCACAACCGCTAGGGATAAAACAAGAATAAACCTTACATCACGATACAGTCAATATTATTGCGGGTGTTTTACTCCTTTTACAATTCAAACTTATATTTTATTATGAAGTTAATTGTTATAATTATGTTAAGTGTACTTTGAATACTGAAATAGACTTAACCAAAAATGTATTTACCGATGTATTTCATGTGTTTAGGTGCATCTGCATCGTTTGAATTTGAAACGGCAATATCAGTATAGATTGTGGCTAGGTGGAAATGCCACCGGAAACAGAATGTTCTTGCAACAACATAAGGCATGATTAATTCAATTATTGGTAGTCGTAATTAATAAGCTTCTTTAATTAATGCAATATTAATGAAGGCATGTACTTCCGAAAATTAAACAAACGTTGCGCATGTCCAGGCTATATTTCCGTGTGGCTTTGTTGATATGCTTTTCCTGGTCCAGGTCGCATTTCAACCTAACCTCCTCAATTTTGAGATACGATGAAGAAAGATGATTCAAAATTTGTGCAGATACATAGGGGAAGAAATACATATTATTATCCATGGCATAAAAATGTATGCATATGGTATTATGAAAACTTGCCAGTGATTTCAGATTTGTTGTTGCAAATCCTATTTGGCGGCTAAGGTATTTTTAGTAATGGCCAACAATATCGCAGACGGTACCTTTCGTGTTATCTAATGACTAAGATACATTTGTTTTTGCTTTAATATGCACTTTTTATCCCCAGGAAATTGCGTTCCAAATTTCTGACGAAAAGGACAATTGATTCTCGGTACGCCCCTATTGGACCGTAAGCTATAACGTTTCACGTAGCTTTAATTTAATTATACTGTGTTAAAATTAAGTATAACAAAAAAACTTTCGAAAAATAGTATCAAAACTGAATCTAAGGCAATAACTAAAATAAACAGAATTTTTTAGATGAAATTTATATTTTCGCTTCTCCAAGTTAATATTTGGTACTGAAATAAAAAGTGGTAGAACAATTTTATACACGCCAAGATCCGCGCATGCGAAGTAGAGCGTAAATGCTAGTATAAGAAATAATTCTGTCAAGAGAAAACAGTACTAAAAGTATTATGGAATTAATGGAGAAAAAGCTACGTGCACAAGGGGGAGAGGGGGGGGGGAAGGTGGGTTCAAAAGAGGCCAAAATGGAGCCAAGTAGTTTATGAACGTATCCCTATAGATGGTGTTGTTCGCGCACCCCTGTTTTATTAGTTTGGTGACGTAGTGCGGGCGACGCGTCATTCGACCTTTATCCTCCTTACAAGTGGGGGACCAGAATGAAGAAAAAACAAATTTTTACTGTCTGCGATATGGGGGGAGGAGCACCAAAAACGTCAACAGTATAGCAGGGAAACATTTCTAAATTTTGCACCGTGGGCGAATATCACCCGGGTATTATAACCTACCCGATAACAAAATTGAAAGAAACTATGAGCTAACTACATTTATTTTCATAGTAAAATATTACGTACTACGAAATAACAAAAATATATGTTTAATTTTTAAAAACCTATTTAAACAAATTTGCGAAAACTCACATTAAATGTTATTTTGAGATTTTAGTTCGCCAAAATTTTAAAATCATAATGAAACCATGTAGCATCGACACGCATTGCCGGCATTATCGTTAAGATTGGCCTCTGCAATTATTAATGCTCATATTAAGAGTCTCAATGGTGTCAAGGACTGATTTCAAAATATCTTACACATCTTTTAACGATTTTTTACAATCGTTAAAAGGGTTATCTGTTTTCATTACAAATCAGATAATTAATGAAAATTTGTCAACTTTGGCAATTTTAGGCGTGAAGTCAACACTAAAAAAATATTCTGCATTCTGTTTTTTTTTTTTTTGTTTTTTTAAATATTGAATTCGGCTATTAATTGTTGTAATATCATCCAGTCTTACTAGGTATTTGATTATGACCTTCCCCGGAAAGATAATCCTGGAGTAACCAGTGCTCTTAAGGCCAAAACAACTCTCTGTAAGACATCTCCAATATTGTTTGTCTTCTATATGTTCAACTAATTTTGAATAAACTCGTGCCTCGGTCGAACCTTACTGTTTTATCACTAACAGATACTTGTTATGTGCTAAGCTATTTTCGGGTGAAGTTACTGCTTCATAAGCTAGTTTCCAATCATTTAATCCTTCACGGGAAGCTAGGGGACAAACGATTGGGGCCACAAAAAACTGTTCCGAGAGACTTTGAGTATATACAATAATTCAGTGGCACGTTCTGTATATTTAGCAGATGTCCATGTCATTTACACAAATCTTTTGTATATATCGCTTGCCACAGCCGCGTATCAAATGTTTACATTAATTTGAACACAGAGAAGAGGAGCTCTCATGAGTTGGCCTACTTCCTATATAAATTACTGATGATACAGATGTCAAAACCGTAAAATCTGGTATTTTTGTTTATCTGTATATCTGTCTTCTGTATGTTCGCGCATCATGTAGAAACCAATAGGGGAAGAAGGATTTTAAATAAATTGCAAATAGTGATAACTTTTGCTATCGGTCAGGATATAGGAAAACTTTTATCTCGATAAGTTATAAAATTTCCCCTAATACAGGGTCCAAAATAGTAAAATTTGATTTTTTTTCTGCCTTCCCACGCATCACGCAAAAACTAATAAACAATTTTTAACAAAACTGCAAATAGCGATAGTTTTTCTCACCGTTTAACATACATAATACTGTTTATTCAAATAACATATGAGCTACCTGATGATACAAAGTCCAAAACTTTAAAGTTTGAAGAAAAAAACATCTGCCTGTGCTTGAATCTTTCAAAAACTTTGCTTGGTGATAGCTTATACCTTCAGTTAATATACAGAATACTCTTTTTTTACACCAGTTACGTTGTTCCCGATGATACAGAAGACAAAATCTTAAATATTGAGATTTTTGTCTGTCTGTTACGCAAGAAATAATGAATGAATTTCAGTGAAACTGCACATAGTAACAGATTATGTTATTAGCTGACACGATGAATACATAATGCTGATGCCAAATTTTGGAATTTTTGTATGTTTGTGCACGTATAAAGCAATAATTAACCATTTCAAGGATATATATATATATAAACTTATCTTCTTGGGTATCGCCGCTTCATGGTGCCGGGAATCATGAAAAATATTTGTTTCAGCCGCGGAAGTTAATATTGACTGGAGCAAGTCTTCCCGCAGTTGAAATAGTAGCCTTACATACGCGGTGACGATGTGCGTAAAAACCATAAAAGATCGACTTTGACATCATAGTTTATTAATACACATACAAATGAAGCAGGCTCTTCGTACACTCACCAGGCAGCATCATTTAAAATATTGCTTGGAGACAAGGCATGTGAACAATCTTGATGTGTTTCTGTTGGTCATCTGTACTTATAAAACGCAAGTTTTGGTAATGTTATATGTGTCACGCCATGACGTCACACTATGACGTAGGACTATGATGTCACGCTTTTCGCCTCCGCTGCACAATAAACAAAGATTTGAGATGTTCGACGTTATGTGCGTTATGTAATAAGTAGTAACAGTTCTGTTTAGCTATGTACTAGCGAATAAATTAATTGTCAGAACACTGAAAGAAAAGTACGCATTCCGTTAAAATCGACATATGTATTAGTTATTAGTTGCTTTTTCTTGATTACAATTCGTTCGACGTAGATTTTTCTTGTACACTCTGAATAGCGATACTGTTGTTACAGAAAGCTAACAAATATCTACAATACATCAAGATAATGGACGTTATTTGATGAAAATTGTACTTAGCAAAGAAACGATTTTTGATATTTATATCCAATGTAGATATTTTAAGTTACTGTTATAATATACTGGAAGGAATGATTTGCCGAAACACTGAAATAAAGGCATGTATTGTGTTGAAATTATTAGTTGCTTTTATTACTGATATCACTATATCAGACACATGTAAATGTTTCCAGTGGATCAAATTTAGATCGCAGTACAATGAGTGTATTTGTATGCAGGTAAAAGCAGCTATGAATTTTGAACCGCAATATTAGTAGAAGTTGTGGTTATATCGAAATGCAGATAGAACAAGATAACTGATACATTTTTTACAGACAAAATCACGATGAATTTAGTTTTAGAAATAATTTATGCTGCTTTCATAAGCTCCGAGTTATTAAGTTACGCTATTTTTATACGGATAGAAGTAGTTCCGTATTTATCGTTCTGAATGAGACCTGGATCAGGAATAAAACCAATATCACTCGTTATAGCATAAGGTTTTATAATTCCTAATTTACTTTTAATGTGATTGGTTCCCTAATTCTGACATCATTCATTCAGTTGAACTTCCATCTGTATCATTGTGTAAACTACAACCGAAATACTGTATGTACAAATTACAAAATATGGTTATGAGCATTACATAACAATATTTCTATTTACTTAGACAAACGAAGAGAAATTAATTGTCAGAAGATTACTTTCGTCCGTCATTTAAAACTAATATTACGTGGCATACCATAAGTCATTAAGATTTATTTTTAGCATCCTTCATTTTCACTTGGGTGATTATTTCAGCCACATGTAAGATGTATGAGCAGTTAAAATATCGATCTGCATCACAGATAACATAACAAAACAAAAATTCAAGAACCCCTGAAGAGTTTGGGTCAAATTTATATCGCGATGTGTGATGACAATGACATGCGATACAGGGAATGTATTAATTCGCGTGTGATTGAAGCTTTCATTTTCTAGCGGCAATATTAACCGTGATTGTGGTTAGGCTGAAATGCAACCTGGATCATGTTGACATGTTTTTGCTACAGCACAAGGGGCGAGGAAATACATTGAGCTTCATTTTACAACAATTTTATTTAGATAAGCAAATACAAATAAATGAACTGTCATGACAATCCGTTAAACCCGTCATTTTTGACGGGCTTGGTGGCTAGTCAATAATCATAACATGAGTGGCAGTTTCAAACGGTGGTAGAAATAAACGATACGCAAAACGTGTTTAAAACATTTGCACATAAGCTACATTTAGAAGAAGAGGAGGAGAGTCCCGGTGCCTCAAGGGGCGTAGCTACTATGGGGCTAGGCGGTGCAGTGCACTGGGGCCCCTACGCTCAGGGGGCCCCCAAGCATACCTGGCGGGTTTTTTCTTTTGCTTTTGTTACTTTTTTAATTCGGTGCTATAGGTCTTCAACATCCGTTGGATCTTGGGTTTCGCCAGTTTTATCCACCACTCTATAGTTGCTGAAATCACCGTGTTTGGTTGCAGCATTGTTGCCATGTATAATCTGCGAAGTTCTGTTGTAGTTCTTCATGTTTTGAACTAAACACTTGGCAATGTTTGGTCAAAAGTCATTTGTTAATAGCAGCTCATCAAAGACAAATTTTGGGTCAACCTGCCCAGGCGGGCGTGGCAAGAAGGGGCCCCCCTTCCCCACTGCGGACAGAAATACCGCAATTCGCCGGTCTAAAAGCGCGGACCGCGATGGTTTTCTGGAGTTTTCCGACCGCGACCTATTACCGATAACCGCATTTTTAGGACCGGACTGAAAGACCGGAATTTCGCGCTTGAAAGCGGTTATATGCGAAGCGTCCGCAAGTATTTGTCCCTTGACTTTGATTGATTCCATCATTCATTTATCTTAGCTGACCAGGCTGGCGACCTGAATACACTCGAGTCTACTACGGCATAGAGGAATTGTGGAAGCCTATACTACAGCCTATACTGGTTAGAGACCTCGCAGCAGCCTTTGTGTCACACATCTACCAACAGACAGTGTATCGTCGCCTTCGTGAGGTTGCGCTATATGTTCGGCAACCCGCTAGAGGCATCACTCCCCACACAAAAGTACTGCGTGGTTCGTCAGATGCTCGCCGTTATTGGAATCAGGAACAGTAGTGTCGTTTTCCAGGATGAGTCGCAGTTTAGCCTGGAGAGTGACCGTCGGCATCTGTTCATTTGGCGCGTCCTTGGGACACTATACAACCATGCCAATATTGTGAAAAGGGACGGATATGGCGGCGACATATTTCTAACCTGGGGCGCATCATGTTAGGAGCATGTACCCAACTGCTTATGTTTCCAAGAAGTATTGTTACTGCTGCTGTTTATAGGGATGACAGTATGTAACAGTATGATCAGTTGTTGGTAGTTCATATGTACCTGGAATTCATCTGATGGATGACGAGTACGTGCAAAATGAGAGTAGCCAGCTCACTCCCCATTCTTAAATCAGATTGAACATTCGTGGGACGCTATAGGCCAAAAGATTTCAGCTCTAACATCGCCACCACGAACCATTGTTGACCTCCAGCAATTGAATGTGTTCCATGAAGCCATGTTGGACAGCCTGATTCACATTATGGGGAGCTGTGTGCATCTAGCAAAAGAGGTCTTCACACTCCGTATTGACGCTCTGTATGCACCTAGTGTTTATGTGTGGTTTTTCTGTACATCTCGAATCAGTAGCAGCACCCCATTTAGTGCACACATTATTATCGTGCTCTATGTTTTCCAATGAACCTCAAAGGTCCTTACTTCGAGAAACAAAACAACGATTACATGAAACTTTCTGAAATCCACAGTTTACCGGTGCATAACGGTGACCAAAATTTAGGGTAGGGTCATATCAATCATTTGATTCTTGGCTGTCCGGGTGGCGCTTTGTCATTTTCTTCTAGCCGACGTTTCAACCATTCTTCCGTGGTCTTCTCCCAGGGCACTGGTTCTGCCCTTAAAGAAGACCACAGTAAGATGGTCGAAACGTCCGCGTCGGCTACAAGTAATATGACGCGGCGCCACTCGGACAGCCAAGAATCAATTGACTGGCCGCCGAAGCTTACGATTTCATATCAATCTTTTCATGCCGTTAAGCCTGGGGATAACAAATCGCGATGTATAGCTAGTAAAACTTAGTTTAGAATGACACACTCACATAAAAAATAACTTGCATACGCAGTCAATATTTCAATGAAACAGAAATATGTTATTATTTGCAGCTTAAATTGTAAGTATCTGGGTTTCGCTCGGCATCATTCGATTTCTGTTCAATATACAAGACTTTGAGTAAATTTTGATTAAAGTAAAAGGCCTGAAGGCTTCCTAGGCAGTTTCAGGTGCACAGTTCCTTGTTCTAACCAAAAGAAGCTTAGCTATCATCAGTGGGCTTACTGGTACCTGAAACTTTTACGAGATGAAGTTAGAAACATTTCCAAAAAACAAATACAAGAAATCTTCTTCTTTTGTAGAATATTGTTACATACTTGAAAAGCCAAACGTTATCTACATATCAAATTTCATCCAAATCGCTAGAGCCATTTCCGACTACGTATCAGGGATTAATTAATGCTGCAAAATTTGTGATAATTCACTTAGATGAGAACATCATCAGTGCTCAATTCATTCACTCCGATAAAACTATGCTCATACATCATAGTGCCTTAAAATGATAAGAAAACAATTCCTAAAGGAAGTAACATTCGTTATGAACATTAATGAAGCACAAGGTCAGATACTTCAAAAGTCAGGATTCTATTTATCTAAACCTGTTTTTTCGAATGGATACCCCTACGCGACTTTTCCAAGAGTTTTTAGATTAATTAATATTTATTTTTGTGTTAAAGACACATAAGGTGAAAAAGTCAACGATGATCACATTATAACTGCTAATATTGTTTTCAAAGATGATTTGGAAAGAATATTGAGGATATCTGACAAAGCCAATATTTTTTAAACATCTACTTTCTAATTATTTTTTTTACAGTTATACATGCAGTATTTAGTGATAACGACTTTTTACAGTAAAATTGATATTTATTACTACTCTTCAAAACAAATTGCTTGTTATTAATAAATACTTGTATTTCCTTATTTCCACATTATTATATTGCCATTCTGTGGTTGACCACGATATTACTCGCACGGATCAGCTAGTGTACAGAAATTATTCGTTTAAAGTTATGAGAGTTCCTTGCTTTAATCAAAAAGAACTTAACCAACATCAGCCCAGCTTATTGGTACCTGAAACGTCTACGAGATGGAGTTAGCGCCGTTTCCGAGATACCTAACGAAAGACAGTACCTTCTCTGGTTGTGTACGTAGCTACAAGATCGCGTTTCACTTCTTCATAAAACGTTCATTTACACGGGTTTTCTCTCGTTGAAACAAGAGAAATAGTGTAACGCAGTGTACAGACTGTGTATTTATTGCGTATTATTTTTTTTTCGGTTTAGTTATCTTCATTTTTCGTTTTATTTTCTCGTTGAAGATATCTTATTCGCAGTGAACAAGTCATTCCTTCTTCTTCCGATTTTCGTATGTCTTTATTTCCTTCACTCATGAATGTTTGCCTGAAGTTAAGTAAGGATGTATGAAGAGGAAAGCACCTGCAGTATTGCCATGTCAGGCGGGTCAAGTGCATCATCATACTCAAGTTCGCCGGCAGTAGAAACGACATATTCGGAGATGAACCAATGCTTAACGGGTATCGAGATGCAACGTGATTTGACTACAATGCATTCGCCATACCATATCGATAACGGACAAGTAAACGGTAGTCTGAACGACTCACGTGGTTCAATGAAGAGATTCACTTCGCCACTCCTATACGGAATAACGAAGTAACAACGTGCTGGATTACATATTACCTATTCCAAGCTCAAGGTACCAGTGTCGCAAATATCCTTGTCAAACATGGACAAGAAAGCCACATAGAAAAATAAGAAGGGAGTTTCACCTGCAACAAAGGATGGCAGTTTTGGCCCCACAAGCATCAGGACTGATAGTACTTACCATGACTTGAAGAAACATCCAAAAATCTCGTAACTATCAGCCCAAGATATGCAGCCGACCAGCCTCACAGTGAAGGGTTCGTACTTCCACGTCGCACGGCGAAACCTCATCCTTCACTCGATCCAGAAAGGATGGAAGTGAGTAATCCCTTACAACCATTCAAAGATTAGACTCCAGCTAGAGTGAAAAGTTTTCACATTCTACCCCTTCGTTGTACAGCTTGAGGAAAGCTACTAAAGCTTCACGATTGGGAGAAAAATTTCACCGCCAAGACGGCAGGAGGAGACAAGATCAAATACTGTGGTGGGTCTCTGTTTATATGCGTATGGTGCAGGGTTTGAGTCCCGCAGATGACGCCAGAGTTCCGTTTTGGGTGGCTGAGTGGATATTGGTTGATGACTGATTGACTATCGGAGGTGTGATCACTAACCTGACCGATAGTAACGTCTTCTTGATGTTCTTCTTTTCTTGTCAGGACGACGGCCTTCTGCTGACACCAGTCGATTGTTGATGACGCAGAATAGACAACTGCGGGGACAATAGCTGCCGAAACAACTAATGTATATTAAAAGATGTTAATTGTTTTTATATTGAAGGCTGCGTAGAGTTCTGGCTTGAGTGTTGTTAGCCCGATACGGTTTGGTAAGGTTTATTACTGACGGAAACAGAGATTACAGATTAGTTCCAATTTATTCGCCGCTAACATACACACGGACAGTTGCATAAATACAGGAACGTCACCTATGCACCACGCAATAAGTTAGCAGTACCCCCGCTAGCTTGAATGTAGACTCCTGTTGCCGAAATGGGGTACAAAGCGATATTGTTGGTAGTAAATCACGAAACACTCGCTACATCGATGTGTTACATTCACAATCCCGAGGCACACTGCTTCAGTGCAACTGCACTCGCGACAAGTTGCTGACGGTTATCAGCGGAGGCATAGTATTACGTTACGCCGCAGCGCCCTGCGCCTCTAGCAGAGGACGAATATTCACTCCGCTTTAACACAATGTTACGGGGATTTATTTGGTTCCCTTACAACTCCCCCGCCTTTGAAACACGTGTTGCTCCTGCAACACTATCAAGTGAAATCTCTGGAATAGTTACTCGTATGCTGCTAACAGATTGCGTGGCTGCATTTGCAGCAACATATTACTGAATCATCTTATTCATACAATGTCTACATAACCAAATACCCAAAAACAAGACAATTAAAATACAAATAATAGATGTAACACTGGCAGATACAACTGTTATCTTATGTTGATCTCTAGAACTCATTTGTGACTCTAGATGTGCAATAATTTTACTGAATTTGATAGTGACATTAGATGCTTTAAGAAACTGATCAATCTCTTCTTTAACCTGTTCACTATAAGTCAGATTCAATTCAACTAATTTAGGACTGTGATAAATTTCATGAGTTAAATTTGGTAAGTAATACAACGGATAGGACTAATCATAAGACTTCTTAACTGACTAAATCGCTGGTGTTCTAAAATCATTTCCAATTATTTGATAACCTGTAGTGTTTACAAACATTCCTGAACCACTTACTGATAATTTAGTTGTCTGCTGAGATTGAATACAATTGACACTGACAGTACAAGGTGTTAACAAGGTAAATATCCAATTATCATGAACTCTGGCAAAATATGATTTAGTGAGTGTCACAACTTCTCTTTGACATGACTGAACAAAATTTTCTGAAAAGAACATATCAGATTCACAACTACTTACACTTACATCATGCAAAGTCATCAATGGACATATTTCTACAATATTAGATTCACATTTCTGTATATCATTCTGATTAAGTGTTACAAATGGTTTATGATCTTTGCTCAATAAAATTACATCTTTCATATCCCATCTTACATATCTGCCTGTTTCACTCCAATAAATCGGAAACGTATGAATACTAAATCTCTCCAAAACTGAATCATGTGCACCGATAATTATCCGAAGCAATTACATTACTCTCCTTAGAAAATACTACACCATTACTAAGAGGCTTTACATAGACTAAATAAACAAAAGGAAACAAGATAACCAATAAAATCACTGAATAAAACGTAATGAATACTCAACGTAACCTTCTGCACTGCACTTCACTTGGATACACACACACGTGCCACTCTGAGTCTACTCTACTAGCGCTGACTGGGGCGTATCAAGTTGCTGCCCGCGCTCTGCACTGCTCAGCTGCTCTGCTCGACTGCTCTCCACGAGGCTACAACATTTTTTTTTTCACCGCAGTAAACGTGTTTTATGCACACTTCCAAAGGGATGAGGCTAGGCGGTTGAAAATCACCATACGCACATGTCTCTTTGCAACACGTTTGCAAACATGAACATCATTAACTCAAATATCTAACCATACAAAACACAAAATTACACTTGATGTTACAGCAGATGCAAAACATTAAATTCATATATTCTAACGACTACTGATTACTTCCTAAGTCTCAAACTATACCTTACTGCTGGCTTTTGAGACGTATGAGATGGTTGAACTGGGCCTTTACTTCGCAACGAATACGGACCTGAACTTTGTGGATCTACTGTCTTTGGAATTTGCTTAGGTTGTCCCACATGTTGTATTGCTGTTCTGTTTGTTGATGTATTTCCACCTGGGTTCACGATGTGTTTCCTATTCCAACTGTACACCCGAAGACGATTTTTATGGACCACAATTTCCCTATCTGGTAGCTTGATTTTAACTGTAACTGGTGAAAGAATCTGTATTACCTCAAATGGACCTGACCAATTTGTTGTGAATTTACGTGTCTGACCTTTTCTCAAAAATGGTGTGCTCAACATTACAAAATCTCCGACACTAATCTCTTGTGGTTTAGCTGTTTTATCATACTGTTTAGCTTGTGCCTGAAATGCTTTTTGATTGTTTCTACAAACTTCTGACCATATTTTCTTCAATTTGAACGCTAGACTACGTACTTCTGGATTATCAATATCTTTTGAAGTTTTGAATAGTTCGAAAGGTGACGTCATTTCTCGACCATAGATAATTTCAAATGGGGTTCTCCTTGTGCTAATATGGACTCTAGTGTTGTAAGCTGACACCACATATGGTAACAATAAATCCCAATCATTATATGACTTGTTTATATATTTGCTCAACATTTTTCCAATAGTTCTGTGAATTCTTTCAGTTCTACCATTTCCCTGTGGGTGAAAACTTGAAGTACGCAATTTCTCAATACCCAATAACTTACAGACTTGTGTGAACAATGCTGACATGAAATTTGACCCTTGATCCGTAATAATAGAATTCGGTACGCCAAATTTAAGTATCCATCCTAATACAAAAGCTCTTGAAACACTCTCTGCTGTTTGATCTTCCAAAGGCACCATTACTAAATATCTTGAAAATGCATCTGTGATGGTAAGTACATAACTGTAACCTGCTTTAGTACGCTTAAAAGGACCCATTACATATAGACCAACTCTCTGAAATGGCTCTGCTATTTCTGGTAACTGTTGTAACTTTTCTCTGCCTCTTCCTAGACCTAGTCTCTCATTACACTGAATACAACTTTTTACATACTCTCTGACATCTCCTTTACGACCTGGCCACCAATATTGTTTAGCTATCCTCTGATTAGTCAATTTCCATCCACAATGACCTGACAAAATGGAATCATGATACAACCTCATTACCGGCTCACGCAAGACTTTGGGGACTACTACTCTGTCACCGCGCTTAGTTATGCGATGCAACACATTATCATGAAATACAAACCATTTATTTTTTCTCCACTTACTGCATTCCTCATCTTCTGCTTGCGCACTTGGCAATTCTACTAGTGAAGGGGGATCTTGTGCCTGTAAAATCCCAACTTTTCTACTCAAACCATCCGCATTACCATGCAATTTTCTGGGCTTGTGGACCACATCAAATTAGAACTCACTTAGCCTTAATGTCTACCGCATTAATCTGCTCGACGGGTCTTTTAATCCTAACATCCATTTCAACGCTGCGTGATCTGTAATTATAGTAAATTTTCTGCCATAAAGGTAACATCTGAAAAAGTTAATAATCCAAATAACTGACAAAAGTTCACGCTCTGTAACACTGTAATTTGTTTCTGCTTTATTTAACTGGCGGGAAGCGTAGGCAATTGGTCTTTCTTTTCCATCTATGACCTGAGATAGTACGGAACCTATTGCTACATTACTTGCATCTGTGGAAAGGACAAAAGGTTTGAAAAAATCTGGAAAAGCCAAAATTGGATAGGTTATGAGAGCTTCTTTCAAAGTATCCATAGCTTGATCACAATCAACTGTCCATTCGAATTGTACACCTTTTCTCAATAAGTTGGTTAATGGTTTAGCCTTAAGGGCATAATTTTGAACAAATTTTCTGTATTAATTAACAAGAGCAAGAAATGACTGTAACTCTTTGACACAAGTTGGTTTTGGAAACTCTTTTACTGCCTGAACTAAACGTGGAAGCGGCTTAACTCCTTCTCTAAAAATATGATGACCCAAATATTCTAACTCTGAAATTGCAAAATTACATTTTTCAATCGACAACATTAAATTAGCTTTCTGCAGACGTTCGAAAACACTTCTCAATCTATTGACATGTTCATCAATGTCTTTGGAAAATACGTTTACATCATCCATATAAACCAATGTAGAAAAAGGCTTTAAACCCCTCAAAACACCGTCCATCAGTCTCTGAAAAGTAGCTGGAGCATTCTTTAATCCAAAAGGCATTCTTGTATATTCATAATGACCGTTCGGGACATTGAACGCAGTTTCTGGAATGTCCTCGTCAGCAACTCTTATCTGATGATAACCACTACGAAAATCAAGGTTGGTAAAATACTTACACTGGCAATGGTAATCCACTGTCTCTGAAATAGAAGGTAAAGGGTAGACATCGGAAGTTGTAACAGCATTTAAACACCTGTAATCCACACAAAATCTGAACTTAGTTTCTCCATTTGAACTCTTCTTTGGGACAATAACGACCGGTGCTGCCCACGGGCTATTTGAAGGCCTAATAATACCATCCTTTAATTGTTGATCAATAAACTCATCGATCAGTTGTCTTTGATGGAAAGAAATTCGATATGCCTTCTTATAGATGGGTAATGCATCTCCTGTCAAAATTCTATGTTCAACTATATATGTGGTTGGGAGGATTCTGCCTGGTTCAAACAAGTCTCTAAATTCCCACAATAATCCTACAATCTTATCTAATTCTCTCTGGGGCAAGTGGCTCAACTTATCCTTAAAACATACTTCGCGCTTCACTTGGGCAATACGCGCCTTTTCACCTCTTACTCTATGGTCAGCCTCATTAACATCATCATCAACATCAACAAATATACTGCTACCTAGCTCCTTATGACATAAAACTTCGACATGTGCTACCTCATGACCACGTGGTATCTCATCATCTTCTTCACCAAAATTCTCAATTATAAGGGGAACACATCTGCTACCGTTAAACTGTGCGCACTTTACAAACACTTCTCTTAACATAGCATTGGTTCGAGTCCAACCATCCAGACTCATCTGGTGTGTCGACCAACATTAAAGAATTTTCATCACAACCTAAACTATCTCGGACTGGGACATTAATGACTTTACCTGATGCTTTTGGAATTTTCTCTACTTTGGTTAGACGGGCGACAGATTTGTAGGTTCGGGTAACTGCCAAATTTGGGATGGCCTTTCCCTCCTTTGGACACGAACACTGTTTGTTATCTGATAACGACGAAGGTGGGTCTACACTTTTGTGTTTCCGCAAAACAATCGATCGTTCTGCCACATCGATCACCGCATTGTGCTTAGTCAGAAAATCAATGCCTAAAATACCCTGATATGAAGAATTTAGTGTAGTTACTACATAAACTAATGCATCATGAGCATAATTATCTACTAAGATGGTAAAATTCTTTATTCCCAATATTGTAATATCTCTACTCCCATCCAGACCAGTAATCTTACAATCGGGTGGACATAACCCCTGAGTTAAACAAATACTCTTAAACAACAAGGTCACCTCAGCACCTGTATCGACTAATAAATCGCACTTATGCTGACACTTACAATTAAATTTGCCACTTGAGGATTTGCCCTGGGGAATACAACAGGTACCCTCTTTACTGGGGGTGCGACATCGTGGCTCTGCTCACGCCTTCCTCGTTTAAATTCTTCTGTTCAACTCTCTCTCCACGCCACATCCTATTACCCCTTCCGCGATAATTGCCCTGAAATCTTGGCTCTCTTGAACAATCCACAGCTTTGTGCCCAAATCTCCCACATGTATGACATCTTGGCCCCCTCTTAGCATGAAATACTCGCCTCGGTGGCTTCTCTCTGTGATCACCTATTGGCCTACTCTTCACTTGCTCATACGTCACAGCATGCTCAATCACCTCGTTAAATGTCTTGGGTTTCTGTAGGCTCACATATTCTCCAATTTCACCTCCTAAACCACCTAAAAACGCGTCAAGTGCCCTTTGATCTGCCTCATGCCTTACAACAAGGTTATACTCCTTATGGTGTCATTCATCAGCGCCCTTTAATGTGAATGTGTTATCTTTTACTATTTTAATTCTATCAGCAAAATGTTGAATGTCCTCCCCATGCTGTCTTCTCAACTTACGTAACTGTTCCCTGTAAAATCTCAATGTCTGCTTCTTTGAAAAGCGCTTTAAAAGCTCATCTTTCAACCCTTCATACGTCTCAGTTTGTTTGCAATCATCATCATAAACAACAAACTTAAATGCTTCACCGACCAATTTGATCCTTAGAATCCTCATTTTCTCACTACTTGACAATTCACTAAATGACAAAAAATCTTCAAATTTCATAAAAAATTCTTGAATTGACTCATTAGCTGTACCACCAAATGTTATATTACTATTCATAACAACATTATTAATTTTAGACTTTTGATTCAGGATCAATAACTCTACGCGGGTTTAATTCCGCCAATTTTTGACTCAAAATGTTAATTGCGTCTTGCAAAGTGACTTCTCTATTCTCTAGGAGGACAGACATGGTGATTTCCACTCACCTATTAGCCAAACTTCGAAGTTACAGGTTGGTGTGCTTGAATCCCCGTTCACCTACTACTAACTTCCGACGTTGGAATTCACCGACCGACGGTACTGCCGTTGTCCGGAGGCTGCTACCGCGTTGTTCCTCACCGCCGTTGGGCTGCTGCTTGGCTCCACAGGCTGCTTTTGGCTCCACTGGTTCCTGGGCTCGAACCGACGTTCTCCTTGTTCCGGGCACTGTTGCACAATTTTTTACATTCACGACTACCAACATTCACTTTCTAACACCTTCCGTATCGAATAAATCCCACGTTCTGACAGCCATTTTTTGTGGTGGGTCTCTGTCTATATGTGTATGGTGCAGGGTTTGAGTCCCGCAGATGACTCCAGAGTTCCGTTTTGGATGGCTGAGTGGATATTGGTTGATGACTGATTGACTATAGGAGGTGTGATCACTAACCTGACCGATAGTAACGTCTTCTTGATGTTCTTCTTTTCTTGTCAGGACGACGGCCTTCTGCTGACACCAGTCGATTGTTGATGACGCAGAATAGACAACTGCGGGGACAATAGCTGCCGAAACAACTAATGTATATTAAAAGATGTTAATTGTTTTATATTGAAGGCTGCGTAGAGTTCTTTGGCTTGAGTGTTGTTAGCCCGATACGGTTTGGTAAGGTTTATTACTGACGGAAACAGAGATTACAGATTAGTTCCAATTTATTCGCCGTTAACATACACACGGACAGTTGCATAAAATACAGGAACGTCACCTCTGCACCACGCAATAAGTTAGCAGTACCCCCGCTAGCTTGAATTTAGACTCCTGTTGCCGAAATGGGGTACAAAGCGATTATGTTGGTAGTAAATCACGAAACACTCGCTACATCGATGTGTTACATTCACAATCCCGAGGCACACTGCTTCAGTGCATCTGCACTCGCGACAAGTTGCTGACGCTTATCAGCGGAGGCATAGTATTACGTTACGCCGCAGCGCTCTGCGCCTCTAGCAGAGGACGAATATTCACTCCACTTTAACACAATGTTACGGGGATTTATTTGGTTCCCTTACAGTACACTTTTACGACTGCAGAAGACTTCACCACGGTGATTAATCTCCTTGACGAGAAAAAGACACCCTATTTTACATTTCCAACTCGAGCTGTGAAAATTCTGAAGGTGTTATTTCGCGGTATACCACAGACGTTTTCAACTGCTGAGATGAGAGAAGAAATAATGGTCATGGGTTATGACGTACAGCTGCGCCACCCTGGCACCAACATCGTCATGCCATTGTTCCTTGTCGTGGTTCCACATAGGACACAAAATCGTCAAAGATTCCAGGTGGAAACCATTTGCCACCTGAAAGTCACCACAGAGAAGCTCCAATCTTCGACTGGGCCACCGCAATATTTTAACTGCCAATTATTTGGCCATGTGGCTCAACATTGCAGAATGCAGTCGGTCTGCGTGAAATTTGCAGGTCAACATGACTAAAACAACTGTCTATTGCCAAAGTCACGTGACTACGATAAATGCAACAATTGTGGAGGTAACCATGTAGCCAGATACAAGAGTTGCAGTGCCTACAAAAGGGCGCGAGACCGCCATCGTGGCCTCATCACAGCACGAGAAAACCTGGACAAAAAGGAACAGTCAAATACTATGGATAACCAACAACAAGCTGTGCAAGAGTCTTCCACAAAAACTCGATTATAACAAAAACAAAAGAAGAAGGGAAATCCCAAACCAGTCAGCCACGATACTTATGGCTGCTCTTACTCTGAAGCCGAGGGAGGATAACGTCTAGAACGACCAACTATCACTCCTAAGCAGAGGCATAGCTACTATGGGACTAGGCGGTGCAGTGCACCAGGGCCCCTACGCTCAGGGGGCCCCAAAGCATACCTATGGGGGCCCCAAGGGCAGTTCAGAGGCTCACGAGCCATCATGGCAAACTGGCGACCTTTTTTTTAGCTCCACAGCTGCCTAAGAGGGCCCCTGAGACACAGGAAGCCCCACACTAAGGGCCCTATCACTGCTCAGGGGCTCCCCAACCACTGCTCAGGGGGCCCCAACGTTCAATTCAAGGGCCCCATTAATAGCTCAGGGGGCCCTTACCATCAACACAAAGCAAGAAAAAGGTCGCCCATCTGGCCCGAGGGCCCAAAATAAATTTTTTGCACCGGCGCCCTTGTTGACCCAGCTACGCCACTGCTCCTAAGGCGCCCACTCCTTCAACGCAGGCAGCAGTGGCCATTGCTGACAAACCGCGAATCGCCGCAGCCAAGGAAAATCCCACTCAGTGCATCAAACAGCCTAACGATCGAACACCGACAGCCGTTGAAAGACTTTTTAACATGTTGGAATCTATGATGACCATGTTACTCAACCTAACTCAACGGATTGACCTGATGACCACGAGCACCACGCAAAAGCGACGATTGCCATTGTCACAAAGAAATGCTCCTGTTCCACCCATCATGGATAGACGGCCATACGTCCATGACCTCACATTCTGTGCATGGAATGCTAACAGAATCCGTACCCAGTTTCTTAAGGAGCGGAACATTGATGCGTGTCTTGTCAGCGAGATATACCTAAAGCCGGAATTGAGCGCCCTAGTTGCATATTACAACTTTTAAAGAAGAGATCGTCTGATGGCTAGAGGCGGCGTCGCCATCTACGTGAAAAGAGGAATTTCACACCATGAAATCCTCCTTCCATCCCTGAAACTCATCGAACCAATTGTTATTGAGGCAATCACGGCTAATGGTAGTATCACCGTCATTTCAGCCTACCGTCCGCCACTGCGGCATCTCTTTGAGGCTGAATTTACTTCGTTAAAATCCATCCGTGGTAAACTTTTAATTAAGGGTGACTTCAATGCTAAGCACACAGACCGGCACTGCAGGATCATCAATCAAGCAGGTATACTTATGCGGCGTGTGTCCAACAGACAAAATGTGTGTGTATGTGCACCTGAAGGACCTACACATTATCCAAGTGGCAGAAGCAGACCGGATATCCTTGATGTCCTCATCTCGAAGGGCATTACGGGATGTTTCGCAGACTCTACAATGAACAGTATGTCATCCGATCACCTGCCTGTTACAGTGGAAGGTGTCTTGGGCTCCTGGCAGCCGACAGACAGACCAACCTTCGACTTTCGGAAGACTGATTGGAGAAAGTACAGAGAGTTGTTAAAGGAGGCGCTGGAAGATGGAAACACTGATGACGCCTTAGATTTCTTCGAAAATGCAGTAAAAACTGTTACTACAGTTACGACGCCAATGCATACTCACCTTGCTTCTTCTCCACATCTCCCACAGCACCTTCTTGCTGCGATCCACCACAAAAAAAGGGTTGCCAAGGAGTGGAGGCTCACTAGAAACCCGGCAACCAAAACGTTGTTAAATCGACTCCAGCAAGAACTGAAGGTGTCTCTGTCGGAGCATCGAAATCTGGAGTGGGAATCCCGCCTCTCGATGTTACTTCTGGAAGATGCAACACTCTGCTCGCAAACCCGTTGGTTCACCAAGAAATGGAGTAGACTTCCATCCTTCCAAGGTGAGCGTGGCGTCATTTATCGCTCTGTAGAAAAAGCAAATGCGCAGGCGGATGTATTCGAAACAAATTTTCGACCATCTCAAGGAAACGTCGAACATGTGGCCATCGTGAATTGTCGTCTAAGTGCTCTCCTGAGGCAGGGGATGATGAAGTGCACGATATCGAGCTCGTCACTCCTCAGGAGATCCTCAGCTGTGTAGCCAGACTGCATCTGCGTAAAGCCACGGGGCCTGATGAGATTGGAAATATGTGCCTCAAGAACCTTCCGCCGGTAGCTGCAGACTATCTTGCTAAATTTTTCAATACCATAATTCAGACGAAGACATATCCACTTCAGTGTAAACACGCGGAGGTGGTTCTAGTTCAGAAGAGCGGGAAGGACCCAAGCTTGCCGCAAAATTACCGTCCTATCAGCTTCTTGCCAGCAGTCAGCAACGTATTTGAGCGTCTTCTGCACAGGAGCTTAAACCGTCACATCGTAATGTCTGGAATTATTCCCCACCTACAACTAGGGTTCCGTCGTGGCCACTCGACCATCCAACAGCTGATGAGAGTTACAAAGGCTGCGACGCATACATTCAACTACGATGGATATTGTGGCCTGGTGTTTTTAGATATATCACGAGCCTTTGATTCAGTCCTGATGAAATTACGTATATGACCAGGGGTTCTCACGTCATTTAATCAAATTGCTGTGGTCGTATCTCGAGGGATGGACCTTCTGCGTACGAGATGGCGCAGAACTTTCATCTCGACGACTAATCATGGCAGGTGTTCCTCAAGTCTTGGTGTTAGGACCGACCTTGTGCTTATTTTACACTGCTGACGTGCCAACTCAGCCAACAGTCCACACTGCCACCTACGCTGATGATACCCTTAGCTTGCAGGAACTCCTGCAGAAGACAGAAGCTTGGGAGAGGTAGTAGCGGATTGAAATCAACCCCGCCAAAACTCAAGCAATTATTCTCACCAGAAGACCGGATCCTCGTCAGCGAATTCAGCCTGATCTTCAGCTTCAGTTAAAAGGGAAAAACATACCATAGTTCAGAACGGTCCTTTATCTCTGTGTGACACTCGACAGTCGATTGAAGTGGGGTGCACACATAGAAGATGTTCGGAAAAGCGATAGTGCCAGACTACAAACCCTGTATCCAATTTTGAACAGGGTCAGCAATCTCGCAGCATCTATGGATGTGCGTCTTTACTGCTCATTGGTCAGGCCGATACTCGACTACGCCTGTCCAGTTTGGGGATACGTGGCGACGACACATCATCGCCGCCTGCAAGCAATTCAAAACAGAGCTCTGAAGAGAGCCTTACATCTTGACACAAAATTTCCTACCTCTGCTCTTCATGAAGCTGCAAATCTACCAATGTTAAAAGATCGTGTCCGCGAGCTTGCAAATATGTTCCACAAACAATGTCATGTATCTAAGAATCCATTGGTTAACGTGCTTGGCAAGTATCCGATGAATGTTGGAGCACATAACCGACCACTGAAGATTTTTGAACAATAATAATGAAGACATACAATACGAGAAGACATGCAACATTCACCACCAATAGGAGGAAATGTCAACCAGCGAAACCTCCATAATTCTCCTCCTGTTACAGCAAGGCAGTGAAGACGTGTGCTGCTCCAAATGAAAGATTACTAATTTTTTGGCAGGGAAGACGCCTATTTAGGTAAACTTAAAAACAAAAAGATATCTAAATACGAAATTTCATCCAAATCGTTAGAGCCATATCCGAGATAAAAAACATATATATACAAAAATTGCACGTTTAAAAATATAAGATATAGAGTACATCTTCCAGTTACACCTGAAAAGATATTGAAATAAACATGAGTACCTTCGAGCACCTAACTCCAAAAAGTGAAGTCAATTTATGATTAATTGCTATAATAGAGCACATTTCAGTAACTGTGTAAATTTATCAGGATCTCCATACTTAATCAGGACATTTTGAAATATTTTATCATGCAAACCCTTTGTAAGATGACAATGCCCTGAAATTTTTTTATCAACATGTACGTCAAATCCGTATTGCTAGCTCAATGTGAAAAATCTAGGTTTGATCACTAATACATAACTTCTATCGCTCCGTAAACTTGAACAATTACCGTTTTGAGTCTTGAAGAGTGCACACAGTGCGTCCTCTGCGTTTTTAGTTTTAACTCATTGTGGAGCGAATGCTAGAGAGTACCATCAACAGGATAGTCATTTCATTATATGGCAACATGTAGAGAAAAATTTCCATTCTAAAGGTGCTTAAAGTGAAACGAAAATTCTCAACTTACATGGACCAAGTAGTATCGCTATATCACAATACGAACGAAGAAATGATAGTAGATGTCACTTGTCTTAGCTGGGACAAAAGATCTTAAGCCGGCCCCGGAAGAGTCTCCACTCGTCCGCGTGACGTCACAGTATTAAGTTCTTAACATGGCGGGCGGCCAATCAGCGTTCAGGGTCGTATGACGTCCCAAGATTGCGGATCGTTAGTTCATTCCTCCACCGCTAGGGGAGCAGCACCGGTCGGGCTTGCGCATGCCTTAGTTCTTGACCGGCCACCCAGATGGCAGCAATCTCCCAAGGGCTTAATTTCTTTGGGCACAGACATTCCACTCCCCCAAGAGAGAGACAGCTAGCGGGGAGAACAACCCCTGAGGCAAGGGATATTTCTTTTCTGGAATGCGCGCTCTGTTTGCTCTCCATTAGACGTTGCAACAGGTGTCCACTTGTTAAGCCGAGGCATCGGGCGTTCGCCTGCCGCGGCACCTACCGGTGCATAGTATCCTGGTTTCCGAGAGATGGCGTGGCATGCCTCATTTCTCAACGCGATAGCTATTCACCAAGCTTTTGAGAGAAATATTTCAGGTATTCCAGCCTGGTCTCTGTCTGCTATTATCATAATGCATTAGCGGCATATCAATGTGACAAGTATTTCGAAACCATGGAGTTATTCCTGGCGTTCAGAAATATTATTTCCGTTTGCCCAGCGACAAGCAGAGCCCATTATCTCTTACGAAAGCTCTGTACACAATATCATCAACAAGGTGAAAATATTTCATCACAGTAAAATATTTTCTTCGGTTCTGTGTCGTGATTTGATTAAGCGTAAACCATTGCGATTTTTACTAAAAACAAAAAAAAAGTCCTCATTGAACAGATGTACAGTACAGCCAACCAGTTGCATCGATAATTCTAATAGTCTTTACCGGTTTCGACCACCATAAGCTGGTCTTCTTCAGAACCACCTGCTATCATGCTAGTGGGCGGAGATGAACATGTGCTTGTACCAAGCACACTGACGCAGTGTGCTTGGTACAAGCACATGTTCATCTCCGCCCACTAGCATGATAGTAGGTGCTTCTGAAGAAGACCAGCTTATGTTGGTTGAAACCGGTAAAGACTATTAGAATTATTGATGCAACTGCTTGGCTGTACTGTACATCTGTTCAACAATTTACCGTTGCTGCAAGCAGTATGTTCAAAATCATAAAAAAGTCCTCATTAGTGGATATTACCTACAGAATATTTCTGTTCCCATCTCACCTTGTTATTAGAGAGCAAGGTATATACTATTAATCAGTCACATTGTTAGACAGTACAGCAATATTTCATATACGTTATTCCCGTTAAACTTAGTAGCCAAGAATTATAGAATATTTCTCACATCTCCAACGGTAACTGAAATCATTGTTTTTTTTTTTTTTTTACATGTGAAGTTACACTGAGTTTATTCCTAGACAGCTTTTTTTCAGTCCCTGGCTTTACCCTCTAATGCCTGATCATAGTCCTCTAACCACCCCCCCCCCTCCTTATCCATATAATGCTCCTAGTTAAAAATTTATTCACATACCGAAAACATACTCACTTTTGCACATCATATCGGATCCGTTATGAACCAATATAATAGCTAACAGCATTAATGATAGCTCACGATTTTTGGTTATATTTCCCATATTTTAATGGATGTATTAAATTAGGTGCAATGAAACATAGCGAGAACCAACCCAATTTTTAAACTCAAAGGGGAATTGTAGTAATTTCCTGATGTATGTGTGTATAACTTCGATGAATTAAGAGCTTCTAAACCAAAGCAAAGTTACCGATTTGAAAACCAGTTTCCCTTCAGACGTAAAGAATTCGTATAAGCATCAATACGACACCTTATTTCTCTAAACTTATTTCTGCTGTCATTGGTATGAAACATTTCATCGCACTCGTAATTTTTACCAACAAGTTAAAATCTATAGACCAATCTATGTATCAATTCTGTTATGCTTTCGTAAGGACTGTGGCAAGCAATCACAAATTGAGGGTGCTTACCTGTACTTTGTCTAAAAAATCTATCAATCCCTTGTGACACATCAGTGATTCACTAGAAACAGATAGATATACGTTGTGGCATGTACTTGCCCATGTTTCAACTGTATTTACAGCACAGCACGTATGTTTCAGGAATGAAACACCGTTTGTTAATCTTACTAATTTTACCCCTGTGGAATCGGAGTACACCAGCAATTTGTGATAAAAATCGAGTAAGTGTAAGGCAGTGCTAAGCACAGAACATGCTGATTCGTCATATAATGCCTGTGGTCAAGGTGGAGATATAGAAAATTTTCCCACTCCCATATGGAAGAAATCCAGTGCCGGCTCCTACTGATAGTCTTTTAAGCACTATTCCTAATTATTTCACCAAGATCAATCCCCTTCCTCATCCCCAACATACGCCGTGTAATCTCCCAGCACTTTCTCAAACTTCCTTCTGTTTCCCAATGATACCCAATCCAACCCCTGTTCAGTTACTGACAAGGTTACCTTTGTTCGTGGGTTAAAGTAAACAAAATTTCAAAATTCATACAGTCTTCTAATAATCAGTAGCCAGATACCAAAATTTTCACTTAAGGTGGTTCTACTGCAGTTTTCCATATAAATTCTCCCTTTTTCCAGGAAATTATTTTTCAACCAATCAGGAACAGGAGAGTTTTCCATTCGGTTTATATATTCCCATGTGACGCCAAACTTTGGATTCAGGACCAAATGTGACATTTGTTTTTAACTGCATGCTTTGTTCAACCAACCACGATAAAGTTACCACAATGCTCTTAGCTAACTTGGTCATCAAATAAACATCATAACCCACATTTTCATAGAAAATCTCCATACATCAACAAGTATCCAAAACGTCATCATAGGTGCAGACACTAGTTCTGTTACGCCGAAGATAGCACCCACACTTGAACTTTCGTAAATTGTTAGGTCTTTCGTATATGAAAGAGGATGTTTGGATATTTTACCCACTCAGGCCTCATCACTTAAAGTATAGTGCCAGATTGTGGTCATGGTCAACTTAGAATTATTCCACCAATATCTATTCCAACAGCATTACACGTCACATACAGCCCCGACACTCTTCCTATCTTCCAATGACATCCAGCCCAGCTTCTTTATTATGTTACTTGTTGAATATTTTCCACTAATAAATCTGGCTGCCATCCTTTGCACCTTGAATTTGATGTACAAAACATGTGGACTCCATACTACACCACTATATACAAGCAATGGTCTGACGGTGGGTTTGTACCCAATTCCTTCGCTTCACTGGTACATCCCCTCATCACCCTTTCTGTTAAATTATTTTTTTCCCGAAGTACATGTAGTGAAAAACATAAGAAACACAATTCATATGCCAACGCAAACGGCTGTAAACTGTAAAGAGCACAGTGAAATGGGAGACTGCCTAGGTCCTTAAGCAATGGTTAGAAGCACACATTGATGGTGAGCATAATTCTATAACCATATAATTTAGACTCAAATCCACAGAGGGATGACACACGAACATTTCCATGCCTACAGCGAGCTGGAAACAACAACCAGCACCAAGATAGAACTCCCACAGAGGAAGAAGACACACACACACACGCACACACTTGTACATGCATACAGCGAGGTCGACAGATCTAACAGCAAGCATCATAGAAACGATGAAGTGGGGCAGAATTGTCGTTACACTGTTTAACTGGACAGAACTATCGTTACAAACATCATAAGACAGACTCGTTAAAGTCAGGTATCACCATACTTACGCTTACATCCACAAAAAGAGACGCAGATACACATGTCCAAGTCTACAGAGAGTTCAGCACAACATCCGGCACCAATCATGGAAACGAAAAAAGTGGTGTAGTACTCTCTTGCCTCATGACTGGCTGGAAAACAGAACTCTCCTTACATATCGTCAGCCTGGCGAGATAGAGGGTGTGCAAAAGATGGCATGTTTTCACCATACACCTAAGTGTTTATACCATAAATAGTGTTCATCACACCCAATTGGTAACGATTACCATCAATACCTCTCTCCCACACTGCAACCCTTTCTGCCATTCATTAAGAGTGCCCCAGGTACCATGAGTTGCAATAGACATTTGACTATCAGCAGATACCAGAACCCCTCATATTCATACTAGGTCTCACCCACAAATCCATACGTCTCCACACACAAGCTCAAAGAAACAGGAAAAGCAAATCATACATCCAGACAGAAGAGTTTAAGTAATGTATCACCATATTTACAGAGACGCAAAAACACTCACATTTCCATGCCTACAGCGAGATAGACACAACAACCAGCCCAATCATGGCGACGAAAAAGTGGGGTAGAACCCCCATGGCTCATAACTGACCAAAAAATCATCAGTAACATATGTTCCAAGGTACCATACTCTTCACATCAACATCATCTCATTTATCTCACACCACAGACCACACTACCATCCAGTATCATGTGTGCTAGGTACAAAACTGTTCACATCAGCACCACCACGTCTATCCCACACCTAAGCCTATTCTGCCATTCAGTAACATTTGTCCCAGGTACCACGAGTAGCAGTAGACAATTTGTGATTGCTTGCCACAGTCCTTACGAAAGCATAACAGAATTGATACATAGATTGGTCTGTGGGTAGACAGTCGATATAGGTTTGAACTTGTTGGTAAAAATTACGAGTGCGATGAAATGTTTCATACCAATGACAGCAGAAATAAGTTTAGAGAAATAAGGTGTCGTATTGATGCTAATACGAATTCTTTATGTCTGTAGGGAAACTGGTTTTCAAATCGGTAACTTGGCTTTGGTTTAGAAGCTCTTAATTCATCGAAGTTATACACACATACATCAGGAAATTACTTCAATTCCCCTTTGAGTTTAAAAATTGGGTTGGTTCTCGCTCTGTTTCATTGCACCTAATTTAATACGTGCTTTAAAATATAAGAAATCTATCCAAAAATCGTGAGCTATCATTAATACTGTTAGCTATTATATTGGTTCATAACGGATCCGATATGATGTACAAAAGTGAGTTTGTTTTCGGTATATGAATAAATTTTTAACTAGGAGCACTATATGGATGGAGGGGGGGGGGGGTTAGAGGACTATGATCAGGCATTAGAGGGTAAAGCCAGGGACTGAAAAAAAGCTGTCGAGGAATAAACTCAGTGTAACTTCACATGTAAAAAAAAACAAAAACAAAAAAAAAAAAAAAAAAAAAAAAAAAAAAAAAAAACAATGATTTCAGGTACCATTGGAGATGTGTGAAATATTCTATAATTCTTGGCTACTAAGTTTGACGGGAATAACGTATATGAAATATTGCTGTACTGTATAACAATGTGACTGATTAATAGTATGTACTTTGCTCTGTAATAACAAGGTGACATGGGAACAGAAATATTCTGTAGGTAATATCCACTAATGAGGACTTTTTTTTGTTTTTAGTAAAAATCGCAATGATTTACACTTAATCAAATCACGACACAGAACTGAAGAAAATATTTTACTGTGCTGAAATATTTTCACCATGTTGATGATATTGTGTACAGAGCTTTCGCAAGAGAAAATGGGCTCTGCTTGTCGCTGGGCAAACGGAAATAATATTTCTGAACGCCAGGAATAACTCCATGGTTTCGAAATACTTGTCACATTGATATGCCGCTAATGCATTATGATAATAGCAGACAGAGACCAGGCTGGAATACCTGAAATATTTCTCTCAAAAGCTTGGTGAATAGCTATCGCGTTGAGAAATGAGGCATGCCACGCCATCTCTCGGAAACCGGGATACTATGCACCGGTAGGTGCCGTGGCAGGCTAACGCCCGATGCCTCGGCTGAACAAGTGGACACCTGTTGCAACGTCTAATGGAGAGCAAACAGAGCGCGCATTCCAGAAAAGAAATATCCCTTGCCTCAGGGGTTGGGTTTTCCCATGGAGGAAGGAAATATTTGGAGGAGAAGTGACGTTAAATCGGTGAAGCAGGCTCTAAACTCTCCCGCATGGCGGCAGCAGCGGTATTGCGCTTCCAAACATTGCGATGTTCCCAGTATATCCCGAAAACTAAGCAAGATATCGAAAAATTTTATTCTTTATTTTCGATTTGTCTCGTCGTGTTACATAAGAATCGATCATTAAAATTGAGTTTTGCGAAATTTTTCTTCTCCATTTCAACTCAAGAAACCTCACTTTTGAGACAGTATATCTCTAGAACTAGGTGAGATATCGAAAAATTTTATTCTTTATTTTTCATTTGTCTCGTCTTTTTAAATAAGAATCCATCATCAAATTTGACTTTAACCAATTTTTTCTTCTGAATTTCAACCAAAACCATTTCACATTTGGGACAGAATATCTCGAAAACTAAGCAGAATATCAAAAAATTTTATTCTTCATTTTTTATTTGTCATATCGAGTTACATAATAATCCATCACCAGATATCGGCGTCACCTTTATCCTAGAGTCCCCTTGAGGTTTTTGTAAATATTCCCCGTGTCTGTATGGAAGCGGCCATGCCCCCTCCACTCCGGCCATGCCTCCCCACTCCTCTTACGCCCTGCTTCACTTCAATGCGTGGTGAAGGTCTCTTACGTCGTCTCCATATATTTCCTACCTCCGTGGGTTTTCCCCGCTAGCTCTGTCTCTCTCTTGGGGGAGTGGAATGTCTGTGCCCAAAGAAATTAAGCCCTTGGGAGATGCTGCCATCTGTGTGGCCGGTCAAGTAACTAAAGCATGCGCAAGCCGGACCGGTGCTGCTCCCCTAGCGGTGGAGGAATGAACTAACGATCCGCCATCTTGGGACGTCATACGACCCTGAACGCTCATTGGCCGCCCGCCATGCAAAGAACTTAAAACTGTGGCGTCACGCGGACGAGTGGAGTCTCTTCCGGGGCCGGTTTAAGATCTTTTGTCCCAGCTAAGACAAGTGACATCTACTATTGATGGATGGGAGACAATAAATACAGACCCAGGAGGCAGCCTAAGATGTGATACAATGACATCAAGAACATTGGAATTTTTTTAAATTAATTTAATTTCACACCCATTTTTCACCTTTCATTTTTCCTCCTACTTTTCCCCTCTACTGATTTCAATTTTAAATTCTTGTAGCTTATTTGGTAAATTATTCATCATTTCTCTTCAGAATATTATCTAATCTCTGACCCCCTTACCCACGAAAAATATCTGCCCACACCCTCATTCCTAAAATTTGTAATGGAACGAGCAATACAAGTCTTCTAAGAAGAAACAATCTTGTTAGACCAGTATGTGAATCTGGTAACTAATTTCTTTTACCATGCAATGTCTATCTGACCCCTGGTCCCCGCATATTTGCCGCCCTGGTTTTCCGCAATCACCAAGGTGAATGCCCTGGTCATTCCTCAATTTCCACCTCATTAACCAAACATTACACAAAGAAAAAATATACTTAGAGCACACAGAACATAGTTACATTTTTTTTTTTTTCATACAGATGACAACACAACTTCCTCCCCTGGCGTCAACACCAACCCAGTTATAGCGGGAAAGATGAAAGGAAGAAGAAGAAGCTACAGTGCCCATCTCACAACGTCGTTATAATCAGACAATCAGAATATCATCCTACTTAGTCGGCAAACTTATCATCTGCTGGTTACTTTTGTTTCCCAGAAAGGGAAATTCTGTCTATAGGCAGAGGCGGCCTTTGGGGGTGGTGAACAGGACAATCGCAAAGGGCCTCGCTCCTGGAAGAGCCTGGCGCAGCTACCCGAGTATATTAAAATTTAAGTTAATAAAATATTTTATCATTAGATATTAGTGATAACAATAAAATACAGTCGTTAGTATAGTATATATTAATAACTACCTAATCAAACATTCTTATTTAGATTTATTCAATGTCACATTTGTATAACAGCAGGAGAAACATCTGATATTGATGGACGGAATTGCATGAATAACTGAATATGTTTATCCATGTATAAGAGGAATACGACAGCGTTATCTTGGTGATGAAGTACAGTATTAATAGAAAAAAACATTAACTGAACTACTGAAGTGTACTCCACTATCGAAGTAGCCTTGAGAATTATTGTCGCCAGACGTAATTCAGTTGCGTCAGCAGAAAGAAGTTAAAAATTGTTAAAACATATTTGAGGAATTCGATGCCACAAGATCGGTTTTCGGCCCTTTCTATTACTGAATTGAAAATGACAGCTCATTCGTTAGATTTTTTTTTTTTTTTTTTTTTTTTTTTTGTAACAGTTTAACGTCCCTTTTTAACAACGTGGTCTTTAGAGACGGGAAAGGATGGGGGCAAGGAATGGGAAGGAATTCGGCCATGGCCTTTTTGAAGGAAGCATCCCGGCATTCGCCTGGAGTAATTTGGGGAAACCATGGAAAACCCAAATCTGGATGCCCGGAAGGAGATTCGAACCGCCGTCCTCCCGAATGCGAGGCCAGACCGCTATCATTCGTTAGAGTTTTGTGCTTTAATTAAATATTTTAGTCTCAGGAAAAGTCGCAAACATCATTTTTAAATCCCTGCGTATATCTTTCTAGGCCTTAATGTACTTCAGTTTATCCTTAAAAATTTATCATCTTTATGTTTGTTAACTTTTAAGTCTTGTAATATAATATTTTAAAACTCTAAATTTATTTTTTGATGACGTTTGCATTTTTCGTCGACCATCAGAAATACCTACTTGCGATTAACATATTTTGTACAAAGGAACCGTGCACAAACTACGTGGCTCGGTCCAGGGGGGGGGGGAGGTGTTGGCTGGAAGGCTACGCTGGGTTACGTGGGGGGAGAGGGGGTTCCGAGCCAGGCCACGCAGCTTTCCTTCCATAACATTTTTCACAGTTAAAATGAGGAACAGAACGCACAGCAGCATGTCAATATTTATTTTCCTCGATTAATTACCTCCGTATGTAATTTACAATCGTCTGACAACAGAAAACGGTAAAAAATATCTTCTGGAATCAAAAGGGGAAAAAAGCTACGTGCTACGTGGGGGTTGGGGAGGGGTAGAAGCAAAAGCCACGTAGGGCTACGTGGGGGGGGGGGGGGGGTACACAGGGTGACAAAATGGAGCTACGTGGTTTATGCACGTTCCCAAAGGACAAGGGTCTCGCAAACATCTGCCGCCCCGGGCCTCGCAAGGCTAAAGCCGCCGCTGTCTGGAGGAGAGACTTTTAGCTCGATTTCAAAGATTCAAGAAGCAATAACAACACGTCAAACACCATTGTGAAGTAATATTTCAACAAGGCCATCCAAAAACTAGACAGACACGTAAATTAATGCACACAATTGAATTAGATGTAGGATGGAGATTTATTATTGATAAAGATAATTCTTTCAAGAAAACAATTTTGAATGAAGTCAACGGATGCCTACATTATTTTAATAAATCCTACCTTCTGTGTAGCTGTCGTTGAAAATTGAGAGAAAGAACAGCAGAAGAATATATTCAAAATGCCTTGGCATTTTCGAAAATCCTTTGGAAGGCTTCCCAGATTCAATAACCTGAAACAAATACAAAAAATAATCAGGTTCTGTTTTGTTTTGAATTATGCTGAAATTACACCAATTTTAGTCACAGTACGGAGGAAAATAACAATCGTCAGTAAATGAAAATATCTAAATTAATACAGTGTTTTTTCATGAGTTGCGCAACAGTTTTAGTACGCCAGTAGAATTAATATCAATAAATATAAACTTTTTTTTTTTTTCCTGTCATCAGTCTTTCGACTGGTTTGATGCAATCCTCCATCCCTTCCTATCACGTTCTAATCTCTTCATCTCTACATACCCCTTACAACCCACGTCTTCCATTATCTGCTTCATACATTCTAATCTCTGTCTTCCTCTACGGTTCTTACCTTCGACTGTTCCCTCCACCATCAAATTCATCAATCCAACATGTCTCTTCTTTCTGTAAGCTTCTTCTACAAACTTCTTTCCTCACCCATCATTTCCAAAACTCGTTCATTTCTTATTTTTTCAGTCCACTTAATTTTCAGCATTCTTCTGTAGCACCACATTTCAAATGCTTCAATTTTCTCTCTTTTCGGTAAAGTCCATGTTTCGCTACCACACATAGAGTTTTAAAAAGTTCTTTCTAATTCCTAGATCAATATTTGAAACTAAAAGGTTTCTCTTTTTCATGAAGGCTCTTTTTGCTAGTGCTATTCTACTTTTAACAACATTCCTGCTTCGGCCATCGGTTGTAATTTTGCTTCCCAAGTAAAAGAATCACTTACTTCTCCTATTGCATTAGATCCTATTTTTATATTTAATCTACTAGAATTGGTAAAATTTCTGCTACATTTCATCACTTTAGTCTTGCTTTGATTTGTAATCAGGCCAAAATTTTCCTTCGGTATTATTTTCATGCCATTCTGTAACTTCTCAATATCCTCAGCCCTTTCTGCTAACAAGACAATGTCATCATCAAATCGTAGAATATTGATTTTTTCTCCCTGAACACTTATGCCACATGGAAATTTTTCTTTGACTTTCTTTATCGCTTCTTCTACATACAAGTTGAATATTAATGGGGATAGACTACAACCTTGTCTCACACCCTTTTAACTACTGCAAGTCTCTAGTGATTCTCTATTTTATATTTAGCCACTTGGTTCTTATGTAGTTTATATTCTTCTATCTCGATATTTTAGACTTGACTTCTTTAAAATTTTGAACATCTTGTCCTATCTAACATTGTCAAAAGCTTTTTCTAAATCAACAAACGCCATAAAAGTATCTTTGTTTTTCTTGATCCGCCCTTCAAGTATTAATTTTAAAGATAGAATTGCTTCCCTTGTACCGCGATTTTTCCTGAGCCAAAACTGATCTTCATCTACTGTCTCTTCTATTAAGCTTTCCATTCTTCTGTATATCATTCTGATTAGTAATTTTGAAGCATGTGATGTTAGACTAATGGTGCCATAATTCTCAGATTTGTCGGCTAGTGCTCTCTTCGGAAGTTTGAAGATGATGTTTTTATTAAACTCAGTTGAAATTTCTCCTGTTTCATTTCTTTTTGATATCAGCCTGAATAATCTTTCGATTCCTTCCTCTCCTAGGGATTAAAGATGCGCTGCAGGGATCTCATCAATTCCAACTGCCTTATTTGCTTTCAAGTCATTCAGACCTTTATTAAATTGTCTCCTCAAAACAGGATCTCCTAAGTCATCAAAGTCGACATCGCCTTCGTTTTCCATTACACTATTGTTCACGTCGTCCCCATCATAAAGTTTCTCAATGTATTCCTTCCATCGGTTAGCTGCTCTATCGTATGAACTTAAATGATGTTTTTCATCGGCAGCTTTAATGTTCACACTTCTTTTCTTCATTTCTCCAAAATTCTGTTTGATCTTCGTATATGCAACATCTACTTTACCTACGACCATTTCCTTTTCTACTTCTTCACACTTTTCTTCTATCCATTTGTCTTTTGCTTTTTTGCATTTTCTATTTATTTGATTTCTAAATTGCCTGTATTGCTCTCTTCCTGCTTCATCCTGAGGATTTTTGTACCTTCTCCTCTGATCCATCAGCTTGAAAATTTCTTCTGTGATCCAAGGTTTTCGGGCAGCTTGTTCGCAAAATCCTAATGTTTCTTTACCAGCTGTCATTATTTCGGTCTTTAAGCCATTCCATTCGTCCTTGGTTGAGCTCCTATCGGTGTTACTTCTTTGACCTAAGTCTACCATTTCTGCAAATTTTTCTCTCGTGTTAGATAGTTTCAGTTTATTCACTTCCAGTCTGTTCTGTTTATAATGCTTCCTTATTTGCTTGAGTTTCAGCCTGCACTTCATTACTATAAAATTATGGTCAGAGTCTATGTCTGCTCCTGGGTTAACATTAACTAAAATCGAAATTATCAAGGAAATGGACAATCTTAAACATTATTTTCTTATGACATTTCGTATTCACACAAATATTTTTGATAATTAGTTAAAACATGGAAGAAGTAAACGATGACTCCCATTGCAACTTAAGTTGTAATTTCCAGAGTTATTAAATAGTTGTTCTTGTGAAGATATATATATATGCTGAAGCGACCATATTTCGTGTTAGATAAAAAACAGCGAAAGGAGAAATAAAAAGTTTTAGTAGTAAACGATTATGTGAGATGGCTCCCTAAAAGTAATTAATTTGATTACATGAAGAAGCGATTAAAAATGAAACATTACGGAATTGGGACCTGTCGTATCAAAAAATGCGTCTGTCCGTATACTCTGTTCTGAGTACACACTGCGTGATGAGGATTATAACATTTTTACCGAACTTGATCGTGTTAAAGTATGCTTTCATAGGTTCTTTATACAGTCACCAATCCCTCTTAATTACCCCAAGAGATAAAGGTTTATGGAGTAAAACAGTTCTTGCTTAAACAATGATTATATTCTAGAATTTTACATGGTACAAGTTGAGGTACCAGAAAGATAAGGCATCGGAACCATCGTCTCCTTGAATTAGATTGCAGGTTGACGTCCCTCACACACACCGATTGGCAATCATTCATGTGTAGTGGGTGCCTTAGTGGGCAAACTACGTTACAATTATCTTTCATACCTTTATGATTAATAAAAGGGGATTTTTAATTTTAATTTTTATGAAGGAGTGAAAATTCATTAATTTTTCAAGAATCTCGATGTTAGTTGGAATTTAGGAAAATTGTCACAATATGACATTTATTTTCTTATCATTGGCGATTACAAGTCTGAGCGACTTTACCGTTAACATTAACATAAATTGGTAAAATCATAAATGCAACGCTCAGAGGTACAATTAGGCGTCATGAGCAAACAAACAATTGTATATTTACTTTTAAATCCATCTCAGAATTAAAATACAAGAAATAATGACAACTGGAAACAATGAAAAATACAAGTTATGCCGACCTCAGACAAAGGTATCATAATACTGTGACTTTACAGATAAAAGAAAATCATGGGCGCCACGAATGAACAATATATCATTCGAAAATAACTAGTTCTGGCAAATTATGCCGCTACCTCAGGGGTTTTTCAATTACAAAGTTAGAACATGGATCTATCCTCTCAAAATCGCTTAAGGATTCAGTTTTACGGAATGCACAATCAGATGGCTTGGTCGTAATAAGTTACCATTGTAGTTCTGCGTCCGATGTCTGCGGTGACCGGAGATGACCCACGGTATGTGAGATTGTCTCACAAGGCGGCTACAGACACGTCCTGTCTGTTAATGCGCATCATCGCATTACTGGCGGTGTCGCCGTGATAAGCCTGCTCCAGCAAGCCGGCAGCTAGGAGTAGTACAGCGGCAGATGGCGAGAGAAGCCAACCTTACAAGTCCACCTCAGACTAGACTCGCCTAGGATCGAATGTAGAATGTCTAGCTCCTCGCTCTTCGGTCCACGAGGAAAACTTCTTGCTCCACCCCCTTGTAGTCTCGTAGATCACATTCAACAGAAAATTCCCAGGATTTTAAGTTATATGCTCATTTCGATTGGACCGTCAGGTTGGCACCTAATGTCACGTGATACCCGCGATATTTGATTTGCCCCGCGTAACTCACAGAGGTCGGACAAATTCGGCTAAGTTCGAGGACGACTCTGTGTTCGGGCGGCAGGCATTTCCCGCCAGGTGAGTGACATTGTTGACCGCGCCCACCCCCAGGGAGCAGAGTGTGTCGTCCGGCAAAACCCTAAATCCGCGACTTCCTGTCGCCATGGTTCGGGAAGACCACGATTAGCTGCAAGCCTACACAGCTCAATAATTCTTTAATATTCGCTTTAACAAGATACACTGAATGTTCACCATTGCGTTACAGTCCTCACTTGGAATCTTGCGTACTTTATAAAATTACAACAAAAATCTGTTTAGTTGGTCGCCCAAGATTTATATTATTATTTATATAATAAAAATGCACATTGGAACCTGGCGACAGCGCGTCACGTTACACAGGAAATTGCCCCAAAATTCGAAAGATCATGCTGTAGCACACCGGAATATCATCAGAGTCCACTGTCCTGATTGTTAATATAACAACATGAAGTTTTAAAAGTTCCCCATTTCACCACTGCTAAACTCTTCAAAGTAACTAACCACATAATTCGCTGCCCATCACGTAGCTCTTCTCGCCTCGACTGCCCGCTCGAAAAACTGCTTGAAAAACTATCCCCGACTGCTTGTGCTGATCGGCTTTTTATAGCCTTGGCTTATTTATTGCTGAATTGCCATGGAACAACGGTATTTAGCTACGCGGAAACACTTTTCTTTGGTGAGTTACTAAAAGCTCCCACTCCTGTGGAACACTAATTTTACTCGGATTTTCACGAAATTTTAATATATTACAGTCTAATTTATTCCCAATCTTTTTGGTTATGACAAATTTTTTTCGTAATTAATCTCGTTTAAGAGCAATTAATTTCTAAAAGTGACACATGGTGATGCTATCACATGTCAACCCTAAAACTTCGTTTTTCTTACTTTAAAAATCATGTTATCATTGAACTGTTATATTTTTTGTTATAAACTGAATTTTTCTCTCTCAACTGAGCCTACTTTTATCTTCTTAGCTCTTTTATCTAAAAAGTTCCAATTCTTTATTTTTCCAATATCTTCTCAGATAAATTTTAAAAGCGTACAAAAACCACCTTAAAGTGATTGTCATTCTCCGCTTTCTTAGTGGAAATGAATGAAACACAATTCATTATGACTGAAAAACAACCTTATATGAATATTATGTCTTTTACAAAAATATTTTAGAATTGATTTAAAAAGTGATTTCTCATTAAGAAAATCGTTATAAAAGTTCTTTACAATACAATTATGTGAGATTTTCCCCCTTCTAAATGGTTTTAGCAAGATAATGGAAATATAACAAGGTTATGTTCTGAAATGAAAAGTGCTTTACTATTGAAAATGATTATAAAAATTATTATTCGCTATGTGCATAATATGTAAGAGGCCTCCTGCTGAATGGTTTAGGTAAGATAATAGATACATAATAGACCATTGTTATCTAAGTTAATAAATTCAATAATTTTTATTAATTACAAAAGAAAATGATCACTACCAATTAACCAATCGCAAATATTTTCAGCAGAAATACTGACTTTAAATGATATTGTCAAGTTTTGTATGAAATAGTCATATCTTGGATCTGGAAAGAAATAGCCTAGCTAGTCTTCAATTGAAACATAAAATCCAATGTTTTGATATGCTGAGACTTCAAAACTGAAGAGCTTAACTCCAAGTTTCATATATTTCTGTTAATTAAAATTTCTTCACGGTGTTCGCAAGAGAAAGAAACCAGTACACTAGTAAATTTACTAGCTCGGACGCAGACATCGCACATTAGATTTCTTCTAATCCAAACGATAACTACTTTCTGGAAATTATACGTTGTAATGAACAAAAAATATTTTACTGTACAATTCGATCCAAACAAACGTATTTGTATTTTTTGTAATATTTTGAGCAGAGAGTAAGTATGTTTGTTTCATACTTTCTGGATTTTAAAAGTTAGTTGTACAACACAATTATACTATCTCTGTTCGGTGCATTAGCTAAACAATTCTACGCCATAAACCACTTTTAAAAATTAGCTCAGTATGTAAGGGGGCATCCATAAATTACGTGAGGTGTTTTTACGGATTTCTGGACCCCCCCCTCCCCCCTGGTGAGATTTCGTGAGATCTGGCCGGAGCCCCCCCCCCCCCTCTGGTGAGATCTGGTCCGTGAGAAGCCCCCCTAGAAATCGCCCTGGAAACTTTTTTTTTAGGTCACACCCTAACTTTTTTGACGAAATACCCTCCTAAAATCGACTTTGCCGCAAATTTGAGACCTTTATTTTTTTTTTTTTTTTTTTTTTGCTCTACTGTCCCCAAATTTTTCGCAAAATCTCACGTGAGATTTCCGTAGAACCCCCCCCTCCCCCTTGGTGAGATCTGGTGAGATTTCGCCGGACCCCCCCCTCCCCTATTTCACCTCACGTAATTTATGGATGCCCCCTAAGAGGTTTTATGGCTCGATGTACAGGTGTCTCACTCGAATAGGGCTCCGGCTGGAAGTTTTATAAGTCCTGTCATCTATCTTCGACTGGTTTTTTCTTTGTGTATGTGAAATATCGCAGAATTCTCCGTGGTCTGAAAGCTTTGTTAAAACGAATTTTAACCGTTAGGACCTCAGTGTTTCGTTAGGCATCTGCAGCAGAGTTGAATTTGCGGACAACTGAATCTCTGTTAACGAGTTTCCTGAACAGCCCTTGGTGGCCTCTCTCTCATTAATGCCATACTATACTTCCATATTTTAGCTAAACATGTAATCAAGATTGTATTTAAAAAGCATACACTCAGATATTTGTTAGATTCAACACATACGCGGTTTACTTGCGACTGCACTCAATTTTGGTGTATATTGATGTATTAAAAACTGGCATGAGAAACAGGCCGGAATTTCATCACTTACATTGATGATATAAGTTGCTTCATGGCCATAGGTATATCCTCAATTGCATAATTAAAACACAGCAAAACCTGTTGCAAATATTCAATGAATTTATTGACCGGTTTCGACCCGCCTTAAGGGAGTCTTCTTCAGAAACTATTTAAAATATATTACATAAATCTAAAAACACTTCTCAATAAAATAGTACACTTTTGTACTAGATAAGTGTTTTTAGATTTATGTAATATATTTTAACTAGTTTCTGAAGAAGACTCCCTTAAGGCTGGTCGAAACCGGTCAATAAATTCATTGAATATTTGCAACAGGTTTGGCTGTGTTTTCATTATACAATTGAAGAAATACCGTTGCTGTTGATGCTGCCATGCTCAAGATTTTGATATCCTCAGTTGCCCTACACGTGGCCCCTGGATGGTGCTAAGATAGCAACAGCGATAAGATGAGATCGAACTGTCTGAATAGACCTCTCGGTCAAAGGATAACCAAAAGGAGCCAGAAGGTCCTTTTCAGGAGCTCGTAGAATTGGACCATCTCTACGCATTTGTCAACTGAATATTGAAGGAATAAGTAGAGCAAAATGTGAATATCTTTCCAGACTTGCACAGAAATATGCAGTCAATATCATTACGCTCCCAGAAACTCACACAGCAGATGAACAACAGATACAACGCAGAGGGAGAATACCAGATTTTAAATTAATAGCCTCTAATTTTCATCCCAAGTACGGCCTCGCAATGAGTGTCAAGAATGATTTGCCAAATTAATAGCTCCTGTCAGTAAACTCTGATAATGACATCTATAACACTACAGTAAAAGTTGAAAACCTGACGATAGTCAATGTGTCCAAGCCACCTGAAACTAATTGGCCTTTTCCACCTCAACAACACCCAACTATAGTGCGGGCGACTTCAATAGTAAACATCACCTCTGGGGCGACAGCAAGAATGACTTTAATGGTGAAATACTAGAAAGCTGTATGGAAACTGATAATCTGGAATTAATTTATGATGCTAAAGATCTGCCGACCTTTCATTCAGCTCGATGATCCCGAGGATACACTCCATACCTATGTTTGACAACCCAGCTCCAGAGATCACTCAGTCAAATTCGTCGATCAGTGGTTAAGGATTTTACCCACAGTCAACACAGACCTGTTATCCTAGAGTTAGGAACGTCTATACCTGTTATACGATCACACCCTACACCAAGACAGAACTTCAAGAAAGTCAATTGGATTGAATTTTCAAAGCAAACACACTACAATATTAGATGGATTAAACTAACATACAATAATTATAGCAGATTTGTTGGGGTCATTAAAGGTGTAGCTAGACGATGTATTCCTAGAGGATACCGCAAAGAATACATCCCTGGTTGGAGCCCAGAAAGTGAGAATTTATTAATGAAATATGAGGTACATCCAACCTCTGACAATGCAACACGTCTCCTTCAGTCACTAGACAAGGGTCGTAGAAATTTCTGGCATCGCACAGTAGAATCTTTGGATTACACCCACTCTAGCAGAGAAACCTGGTCTGTCATTAGAAAATTAGACTGCTCAAACCCTGTGATCAGAAGATCAAAACCTGCCACCATTCTGAATGATTTTGCCAAACACCTAGTATCGGTTTCTAATAACATAAAAGATAAGCAAATCAAAAGAGATATCAGGTTAAAACAACGCAACAGGAAAAAAGCAGCCCCACAATCATCTGAATTCTCCTTTCCATTCCGAGAAGAGGAAATCAAAGATGCAATCAAACAAATGAAACTGGGAAAAGCAGCTGAATTTGATGGTATTTATCATGAACTTTTGGCCCACTGTGGACCAGCTACAGAAAGATGGCTTACCAACTTCTTCTCAAATATCCTACAACCTGGAAACCTCCCACCATTAATGAAGAAAACAAAAATACTAGCCATATTGAAACCAAATAAGGACGCTATAAAAGTGGTAAACTTTCGACCAATAGCACTTCTAAGTGTCACATACAAATTACTTGAGTGACTGAAGTGATCAGTAACCACATTCCGATAGAACAATCAGGATTTAGGCCAGGGAGAAGTTGTAATGACCAGTTTTTCACTCTCATATTGAAAATGGGTTTGCGAATAAATCAGTAAGTTTAGCTGCCTTTTTGGATCTGTCAGCTGCCTACGACACTGTTTGGTGAGAAGGACTTCTTCTGAAATTTGTGACTATTATCCCTTGTCTAAAACTTACGGAACTACTTAACAACATGTTGAGCAATAGATACTTTCAGATATACTCTGATGATGACAGAAGCAATATATTTATACTAAATGATGGCTTACCCCAAGGATTTGTTTTAGCACCCCTCCTATTCAGTTTGTATACTCACGATTTACCGGAAACATTTCAAGAAAATTTACTTACGTTGATGCAATTTGTTTGGTGAACCAGAACGCCAACTTTTCTGATGATCTGGAAAAGTTAGATGAATAGTTCAAGAAAGGATGCCTCTTTCTAAATCCTCAGAAAACAGTTATTTCAACATTTCATTTACGTAACAGACAATCGCACTATAAACCAGAAGTCAAATTCAGAGGGCAACTCTTGCCGTATTGCAGCACACCAAAATATCTGGGTATAATACTGGACATAATTCTAACTTTCAAGCAGTATCTCTCAAACGTGGCTGCTAAAGTCAAAACGAGAAATAATCCCCAAAAGCTGGCAGGTACTTCATAGGGAGCCAGTGCTCACGTTCTAAGATCCACAGCCTTAGCTCTGTTGCTGAATACTGCTCCCCATCCTCGATCAATAGTGCCCACACAAAGAAGATAGATGTGCAACCCACTCAGGCAATGAGGATAATTACCGGATGCATTCAGAGTGCGAACACCATATGGCTTCCAGTGGTATGCAACATTTCACCCCCAGCACTAAGAAGATCAGAAGCTCTCTTAAAAAATATTCTGAACAACCCTCAGCTACCTATATATCAAGACATTATTCAAGCAAAACACCAACGCCTGAAATCAAGAAAACCATGGCGCACAGCAATCAACCTTACAGCGTCCTCTTTCAACATCAACTAGCTGTGGACAACTCAATGGGAGCATTCATCAATAGTCAATTGAAATCTAGTTGAGGCCCCCTCAGTACGGTTACAAGGTTTCGATCTCCCCAGGTGGCAGTGAAAAATCATCAATCGGATTCGAACAGGACAAGGCAGATGCGCCTACTTAGTACACAAATGGGGCTGGGTAGATTCTCCAATTTTTGACTGTGGAGCCACCTTACAGACAATCAGTTACATCGTTTTCAACGGTCCTCTTCGGTCCTACAAGGGAACAATGGCGGAAATACATTATGCGTCGATCAGTGCAGTTGACTTGATTAAAACATTAGATCTAGAAATATGAAATTGTACAAGCATGTGATATGTACTTTTCATATTGTGTACCTTGTTAAATAATCATACGATAAATAAATAAAATCACTTACATTGTTATTTTTAACCGCGGAGTCATGGCATGACAACCGTCAGTAAAAGCGTTATTTCAAATAATTAACCGTAGCCTGTTGCTTTTGAGGATTGCCTTTGCCCACTTAGGGCTTGCATTGTGAAGTCTTTCAAATGTTTATACCTAAATCAGAACAGTTGCACTGACATCTTGCAGAAGGTAGTCTCTTTGAAGTGGCATTGGGAGCTGCCATGTTGCTCAGAGAAATGGCAAACGATGGACATAAATGGTGTTGGAGGGGAGCCCAAGACATCATTTGAGACCAAGAGGACCGATGGGGCAAAGACATACGATGGGTCGCTGGAGTTAGTTGCAAGAGAATAGTTCAAGACCGTTCTACGTGAAGATACAATTTTACTATTGAATTTACTGATAGTGATGATACTGGATTTCCGATATTAAGCACACACACCATAGGTGTCATGACTTACTTCCGCGGGTAAACATACGAGAGTTACTTCAAAATTCGTGGTAACAGCAGGTAAGAAATTCTCAAGTATGTAATTTTAAGGCCATTATATATTCTAATGTTTAGTGTATGAATTTTGAACAACATAGAGATCGATATAAGTATGGAGTCAAAGACAATATAAGAAATATCAAACGTTGATTACAAAAGTATTTATTCCTCTCATTAAAACATGTAATTACATGCATAGTCCTTCAAAGTAGTATCTTAAAGAATCCATCACACGCTGCCAACGATATGGAAGGCGCCAAATATCTTTAGTCTGTGACAGAAGCTTCTGATCGCACTTCTCATTTCTGTGGCAATGTCTTCAGACGTACGAAAGGGCATCTTATGCAATGGCTTCTTTTAACTTGAGGACGAAATCAAATGATCAAAGGTCTTTCGAAAATTATGGATGCTCGAGTACTTCCCACCACTACCGCGCAAGAGCACGATAGCATCTAGAAGGCGTTTAGCTTGTTTCTCCCTAATAGGTTGACTTTGGTGGGCGAGTAGCAGAGTGAATAATCTGTCTGACAATGGGGAACATGATTGCACAGTATCACCACCCTAATGACCGATAATTTGACGGGGGAAGGATTTCGACATTCCACTGACATGTTTCAGTTCTATTTAATAGGCTATGTCCCAAAATTTATCAATGACCATTATTTTCTTCAAAATGCGGTCTCCTGTCTGCATTATCGCACCAAGTGAACACGACATGTCTCGTAACGTCATCGCTTCTACGCTTTAGTTAAAGCATGTGGCACCTGCTTCTCAAATTTACGTATGTGTAAACCTCGTAAAATCTTTTGATGTTTCTTTGCCTAAAACTCCTACAAAGATGTATCTCATGCTGAGACAACCTCCTGCCATTCTCAATAAACTGGGAAATTACGAAAAGACCAAAGTCTTTTTGCACATTTACAAATTGTCCTGACCGTTGCATGTCTACAGTTGCAACTCTTCCACCACAGAATGATGTTGCCCACCTCATAACAGTTCGTTATGTTAGAACATAACACCCTAAAGCTTCCACCAGCTCAGCGTGACACTCTATTGCAGTGGTCCGCAACCTTTTCGTAATCGCGGCATACCATAAGGTTATTCATAAATCTCGCGGCACACATTAGTGGTCTGCCACTACACGCAATTTTTTTCAGTGGTATACAGCCCCCTAACACGTAAAAAATGATAGCTAAAAACAGCGGTTGCATAAAATTAATAAACACGCAGTTTTATATTACTATTAAAGTAATGTGACACTTGTGCCTGCTTAACTGCACACAGGTGGCTTGATCCGTGGAGAATTCGTTGATAATGTAAGCCTCATTTCTTCATTGACGGATTTGAGTCATTCCATCTTGAAAGTTTCCGCAGTCAACATCGAGAAGCCCAATTCACATAAATATGGAGCTGGAGATGGCAATAACACATTAACTGCCATGTCGGAGATAGCTGGATATTCATTCCTTATTGTTAGATAAAATGTATTTAAAGGAATTTCGAGAAGTTTTAATTTCAATGTTCTGTCAGCTTTTAAATCTGCGAGTTCCTCTTAAATACCAATTGAAAGATGTTCGGAATTTGCAACGAATGAATCACGAACCCAGTCGAAATCTTCAACACTTTCTCCAAAGTACTTACTGAGCTTGGTGGGTGAACGGTTAACGTTCGGGCCTCGCATTCGAGAGGACGCGGGTTCGAATCCCCGTCCGGGCATCCAGATTTGGGTTTTCCATGGTTTCCCCAAATCACTCCAGGCGAATGCCGGGATGCTTCCTTCAAAAAGGCCATGGCAGAATTCCTTCCCGTTCCTTGTCCCAATCCTATCCCACCTCTAATGACCTCGCTGTCGACGAGGCGTAAGGACCAAGCAAAACAAAAAGCAATGAGCGCACCGACATCAGAAAGTAACTATACCTATACCCACTCAACATTCAACGCATGAAGCTGAAATCCGTGGCTTTTAATTGTATTTAAATATTTTATGAGTACCTCGGAGTCCTGCCGACGGTTGTGTGGTGGTATAAATAACACTTTCATACGACAACGCAAAGATGACTGTGAAGAGAGATTTGTACCGACCGTGCCGGATCTAGCTTTCTTCATACTACGCATTGCGAATTCCTAAGTGGGTCAGCGAAATTTACCTGCGGGAAGAACGTTGCGCGTTTTCAGTGGGCTGGCCAATGACGTGTGATTCACGGTACATAATGTAGACTTTCAATGAGGGGAAAATCCCCTGATTGGCCCACTTGAACAGCAGTTCCGTGACGTGCTTACAAAACGATGGCATTCGTCACGGATGTAGCATAGTTTTTTGGCCTCGCATAAGCTTTCACTGGCTTATTCAGACGCTGCTCTCTTCCTTTAACAGAGAAGGATAAGAGTTTTCTTTCATCCGTCCATTTTATCTTTCTGTGAGCGGTTTGCTAGCTCAGTTGGTAACATTTCACCTTACGTCTGCACCCCGTATAAAAAAATGATGATTTAAATGCTTCGTAAGTCAAGCTTTAATAATCGAAGCTAAATGAACCTAATAACTTGCTGATCTGAGACAAGCAAGTTAGGTAACAGTAAGAAACAAATCTTGTAGTTATTGCGGCAAAGAGATAAAATAGCTTCCGGTAATTTATGAATATACCAGTATTTGCTTGCGACATCGTTCGACTAATAAGCTAACAGATTTCTTAAAAGATTTGGATAAGGACTGAACTTCAATGTTTCAATGAACCACAAAACAATAATTTAATTATAGTTTAATTTCTTTACACATGTAAGATTATTTTTGGAGACGGGTTTCTTGTTTAATTATCATCTAATCACGTTTTTTTTTTAAAAAATTTTAAAAAAAAAACTTCCTTGCTATCCATAGTTTTAGTACCACAATCTGTCAACAGATGGTGAAACTGCTATTTGTTTTACATTTACCGAGCGTGGTGGGTGACCGGATAGCGCTCTGGCCTCGCATTCTGGAGGACGCCGGCTCGAATCCCCGTCCGGGTATCCAGATTTGAGCTTTCCATGGTTTCCCCGAATCACTCCAGGCGAATGCCGGGATGCTTCCTTCAAAAAGGCCGTTGCCGAATTCCATCCCGTTCCTTATCCCCCAACCTTTCCCGCCTCTAATTACCTCGGCGTCGACGAGGCGTAAAGCCATTAGTAAAAAAATAAAAATATTTTACATTAGTCACTTTAAAACTTGCTGAGCCAGCCCTAGTGACTCAATTGGTTGCAGCACCGTGATCCTGACACGGGGTTATTTGGTTTGATTCTGGTAGTGAAGAAATTTTCATCATCAGGGCTTGGTCAGCAGGGTAGGAGAGATGGTAGTGCGCAATTCCTTATCACCAGGTTGTGTGCCAAAGTCTTGGGTTAAATCCCAAAACTCTGCACAGCGCATATTGATTGAGGGCGTACAGCACTTGATGGAGCTTGGTCCGTCGGATGGGGACGTTAAGCCTGGTGGCTGCCTTGATATTTTTCGAAAGACCCCGGTTTCATCCTCTCCCTCCCTACCACAGCCATCCAGACCGACAATAATACACTCGAAAACACACTGGGGAAGGCAACGGGCTACACCCTCCATGGTAACCGCCTACTTCCAGAATCGGGTATTTCATCACAAGAAGAATATACACAGTCCAGTCACATTAATGTGACCACCACCTACTTTCGACGTCAACGTGAAATAACCAATCACAGAAGGCAGGTGGCAGCACATTACAGTGGAGTGTGTATAAAGAATGTCCTAGGGCATCGGAAAGCATTTCAATCGTTGGTGTAATGCAGAAACGTAGCGATTTATCCGACGTCCAAAACGGCATGATTATTGGCTTTCGGGCCAAGGGTGGAAGCATTTCGGAAACGGCTAATTTTGTGAACTGTTCACGTGCCGCCGTGGTGAAAGTATACCGTTCATGGCAAAATGGCACTATTCAAAATCAGCGGCATGAAACATGTGGTGCCCCACGGGCTATAGATGACAGAGGCGAACAGCTACGGAGATGCGTTCGGGCAAATAGACGTGCAACTGTTGAGCAACTGACCGCTCAGATGAACCAAGGGGCTACAAAGAGTGCATCTTCAACAAGGGTTCAGCGAACGTTGCTGCGCATGGGCCTCCGCAGCAGACGCCTGGTTAATGCACCTATGCTGACTGCTGTTCATCGGCGACGATGGCTGGAATTTGCACGCCAGTACCGCAACTGGAAGTCCACGGAGTGGCGACAGGTGGCTTTTTCCGATGAATCACGTTTTATGCTCCATCGGACGGTGTGAAACGTCTGAAAGCAAACACCCTGCAACAATTGCCGGAAGGATACAGGGTGGAGCATTATGATTTGGGGAATGTTTTCCTGGCATTCACTGGGTGAACTCATCATTGTGGAAGGCACGATGGATCAGCACAAGTACGTATCTGTCCATGCGGACCATGTCCACCCCTACATTTGAATAATTTTTCCTCAGAATAATGGCATCTATCAGCAGGACAATGCGAGGTGTCATACAGCTCGCAGTGTATATACGTGGTTCGAAGAGCACCAAGATGAGTTTACCTTACTCCCCTGGCCAGCAAACTCACCGAATTTAAACCCAATAGAGAATCTGTGGGACCACCTCAATCGGGTTGTTCGCGCCATGGATCCTCAACCGCGTAATCTAGCGCAGCTGGCCACGGCACTGGAGTCGGCATGGCTCAACATCCCAGTGAACACCTTCAGAAACTTAAGTGACTCTCTTCCTGTACGCCTCGCAGCGGTCCGCTCTGCCAAAAGTGGTTATTCTGGTTTTTGATAGGTGGTCACATTAATGTGACTGGACTGTGTATATATAACGTAATCAGGTTTTCATTTTCATTGCCGCAATCTATCAATAAAATTGAATGACTTAGGAAGATTACTGTTCCACGTATTTATCACTCCTATGTAAACATAAAACATTCAATGCTTGCAAAAAATTATTCGTTGTTTATGATGTGCATCTGGTTTCGCGCTTTTATGTCATAACATAATTGCAGTATATAATTTGGCAATATGTTTTCTTTGATCTCTGGCATGTTAGAGTTACAGATACCATAATTTCTAATGAAAAGTCATTAAGTCATTGTGTTTTAGGTTAGTTCATGCATAAAATCTTGATTTAGTTCACGCATACAACGTGGATCTGCTGTGAATGAAATTTCTTTGTCAAACAAAAAACCGGAAAGGTGATATTCTTAAGAAGCAAACATTAAAGGTGCCAGTACCGGCTTAGAAGGATATACTATTTAGGCCATAGGAACTGTCAACAATGTTCATTTGTGAATTGACAACGACAATTCTGATATGAATTGTATGTTTCTGCGGAATGGAAGGTTGGCATTTAGAAAGATCTTAACATCGTTGAGGGATAGAGCCAAAAGCAAGAAAAAAATGGATGAAAAGTATCTCATGTGCTAATCTATATTGTATTCTTAATGCGTGTCAAATTTCACTGAAATCAGTTAACCATTAGGGAGTGATTGAGGAGCATACATTCATCCATCTATACTTTCGCATTTACAAGATACACTGAAGTGCCAAAAGCTATAAAATACCTACCCTTTTTCCCGGCGAAGAGTAGCAACCCGACGAGCCATTGACTCAATAAGTCCTCGGAAGATATATTTAGCCATACTTCCACAACAGACGTCCATAATTGCGAAAGTGTTACTGGAGCAGGACATTGTACACGAGCTGACCTTACGATCATATCCCAGATATGTTTTACTTAATTCATGTCTGACGATCTACGCGGCCAAATCGTTCGCTTAAAATGTCCAAAATGTTCCTCAAAACAATCGTGAACGATTTTGAGTCGGTGACGTGGTGCATTGTGGTCCTGGAAGAGCCCAACGTATTTTAGGAACATGAAGGCCATAAATGTCTGAAAATGGTCTCCAAGTGGCTGAAAATAACCATTTTCATTCAATGGTTGGCTCTGTTTTATTAGCTCCCAACTGGTGTGTCAAGGTCATGTGCCCCTCACGCCGCGCCTCACCTCACCGCCCCCTCCAGATGCCTTCCCCTCCGTGCAGACCGCTGCCTACAGGAATTGTCGTTTGTCGCAGTATGTCCACACATGTGTCTCTTCGCTTCCAACTTGCCTTTTCCTCTTGCCTGTTCCTCGTACAATATGTTTATCTTGAGGCTTGCGCTAGAGGCACAGCTCAGGGGTCACGCCCTGTGTCCACATTCACGCTTCTTGAGTCCTCAGTGTTCCGGTGTAGCCGCAGCAAGATGGACGATCCAATTTGTCTTGCGGGCGTTACAGCTGCCATTCTTATATTAGCGAAATCGCGGAGGAAAAAATCGCGGAGGAAATTGTGGGTAAAGATTTATTTGAAAACTCGAAATGTGCAAATTCTCCAAGAACTGTGGTTCAACGACAATGCGCTGTTTAAGAACTTTATGCGAATGTCGAAGCAAAATTTTTATACTCTTCTAACAATGGTGGAACCCGCCATTGCCAAACGAGACACCAAATTCAGAGACGCAATACCTGCCGAACTAAGATTGGCCATTACCCTGCGTTATTTGGCAACTGGTGGTTCGTTTGTATTACTTAAGTACTTGTTCAAAATCTCCACGCAAAGCATATCTGAAATACTGCCGGAAGTTGTGGGAGCCATCCTCCAGGAACTGAAAGACTATCTAAAGGTAAGCGAAAAAAGAAATGTGCCCATTCATTTTAAAAATACAGTTTGGACAGTGAAGATGCCAGCACAGGAACTACTATTCCCGGAACTTAGCGCGCTACTTCCGCAAACGACACCGGCTTCGCCCCACTTCGGAGAATTCGTCGAAGACACTCTCTGAAAGCTTCAGAGAGGCGGGATGAATTCGTAGAATATTTTATGTCACCGACTGGCGATATACCATGGCAAGATAACTACTTGTAAGGAAGTTTCATCTTCAATACTAATAATATAACATTAACATTTTCAACTAGAAATGTATGTGGAAAATGTAGTTGAGTAACATACTTTCAATAAATTTAGTTTCCGTATGAAAGAATCCTGCACATTACCTACCCGTCTTTTATCTAATATATTCGAACGAATTGTTCTTAATCCGAGAAAATACCTTAGCAATACGTAAGTTAAGATTAAAAGGTGTTTGTTGAGTTAATTATTTGTCCATTGTGTAAACCTCTTAATGTTAAACCGCTATGCCGAACTTGAATCTGTATTTGACATCATAAAAAAAGTTGCGGTTTTCGCAGTAGTCATGATGTAAATAACTTCGCGAGATTTACGCTCGCGAAGTTATTTACATTATATAAGCTGATTGACATAGCATAGAAAGCATTCCCTTCCAATGAATAATCTAAACTTCCTGAAATTTTTAACTAGAAGACATTATGCTACTGTAAAAATTATTTTTGTTTATTCACAAAGTTTGTTGATACTTTCACAAACACACGTAAATGCATCTGACTGCTTAATACAACAAATGTTGTTTACTGAATAATACGGCACTTAGAGCTCTTTAAATCTGTCTATTGATATACTAAGTACATGATGAAGCTTGAACCTTCCAACCATACGTTAAACGAGATTAAATATTGCCTACATTGAAGCATTTCGCATGCTTCATTTTTGCAAGCGAATATTCCTACCAAGATGCTTCGTGCCTGACAGCACTGGGCCGTAACGGTACCTCAGGTAGCGCGGCTCGGAATGTGTTTACTGGATGGGGTTTAACCCTTTCAAGTCTGGACGCCACTATATTGACAAATGGCAGGGCGGGCTCCCAAGACTGGACGCCACTTTACTGCCAGAGGCGCGGGCGGGCCTAGCGGCCGGACGCCACTATATTGCCAGCGCCTCTCTGCCCCACAGGACGGGAAGCTAGTTTATTGTCAGCGCCCGTACCGCATCCTAGCGGGAACTAGGGGAACCTCTAGTAAGAAGAAATATCTTTTTATTATTTTTGTGAAAAAACGAGGAAAAACTTTTTCATTTTGAGTTGTAAAAAAATAATAATAATAATAAAAAAATAAAAAAACCAAAAATAAAAAGTTTCTACCCCTGCCAGTGTCAGGTCCGAAGCCCTGGATAAAAAAATGGTGACGGGACACTTTAAAAAAATAAAGAAATAAATAAAATAAAAACCCTTCCCAGTATCAAGTTCGATCACCTCGATCACAAAAAAGCGATGGAAAACTTTCGTTGGAAAAAAATTTGGCAACTAATCGAATTATTTGTAATAGTTCCAGAAACATTTCTTCTATTGAATTATAATATTCTAGTACAACACGAGAATAATAAATTAAAAATTTAATGTTATTTTAGTATCTTAAAGTTTTAGTATCGTTAAAAGAAAAAAAGTTTCTTCTACAATTTCAAGCACTTTTCATAAAAAAAACTTAACAATAAGTGAGTTTCATTATAGTTTGATATATAATTAAATAAAGCGAGTCAATTGAAACAAATTAAGCCTCTGAAAATGAGCGCAAAATTGACGCGAAACCGGGGAGGGGTGAGCCGTAAATGCCGGGCTGAGCGGAGGGGCCGGCGGCGGCGGGGCTCCCGTCCCCGCGGCTACCTCGCAGCCAGGAGCAGCCGACGCGAAAGGGTTAAAGAGACAGGTGTCGCGCCTGAAATTTTCCATTAGGCGAGAGAGAGTAACATGTTCCGTGACAAAGATGGACAAAAGTAGTGCCGAAGAGGGTGTGTGTGTGTGTGTGTGTGTGTGTTTGAGCCAATCACAGCCCCTGTGTGGTTTCACGCGGACTAATATGATTTCTCTGCTTTCCATACAACGCGGGAGGCGAGGACTGTTGCTGGGAGACACCGTCGCGTCGGGTGCTTGTGTGAAGGAGGGAGCTTCTGAGCAGGTCGACGTAGGTTCGACCCTCGTGGCGGCTAAGACAGCCCTCTATACCGACGGGCTGATTACGAGTGTGCGGCGTGTGCAGATTTGCGCCGCTCTGCTTTGTGTGTTGCCGAGAGTGCATCAGTGTATCAGTGCGACCTCACACACACGTGAGTTACTAAGTAACGTGCCTGGTTGTAACTACCACCCGGTAATTCGTGATCTGTTGTGAAGATCTCTTGTGGTGGTCTCCTTCAAGCCTCCTTCGTCGCCAAGGACCACCTCCACGGTAATATTTTCAAGTACCTGCTACCGCAAATCTTTGTTTGAAACTGTCGAGACCCCAAAACTGTGTTACAAAGCCCAGTAACGGCCTTCATCGAGATAAAGAGGTTCTCACTCTCTGAACTGAGCTAAATTATCATTGTAAATGGTCTGCTATCCCGATGCTTCGTGTCCAATTTTTTTTTTTTTTTTTATTGGTTCCAATGTCATTATCATAAAAATTTTATGCATAAAGTAACTTTTCTTTGCACATAATAAAATATAATGTAATTAATGGTAGATTGCCGTTTTCATTATTTGAAATTTCCCAATGCTTAATGGATATAATTAGCTACTTGCATTGTTATTATTAAAATAATTATTGCAGGGAAAACATTTATTAATTTCATGTGGAAGTAATTCCTGGCGCCCAGCTCTTATCATGAATGCAAGTTTTTTAGCGGACATTTACAGCTCTCACCAATAAATGGTGCAAGGTGTAGTGTGGTAATTGTGTCAATGGTACACTACAACATGTAAGTACTTGTAATGCTTATGTGCCATGTAAATGATTTATGGCTGTTAGCGTATATGTTTATAAATAAATTAA
>JARYHS010008074.1:182954752-183101365 GCA_031002005.1 Vandiemenella viatica
ATATGTCATGAACGATTGCAAGTGGCTATTAGCCATGAATAGTACTGTGCTCCTCTAAATAGTGCCAACAAAAGCTACTTCTATGAATTTGTTTTTGTATGGATCACTCAAAATAAATAAAAAAAATATGTTTCTCGGCGTGATGTCTGATTTCTATTACTATCAAAATGATCCTCCTCCTTAGGCCATAGTGTATAATGTACAGTGTATAATGTTAGTTACATTCTGTTTTCATGTTGAATAAAGTGCAGTAGGGGAGAGTGGGGAGGGTTCGGACAGTTGTTTTTAACTACAAATTGTAGCTTTAATTTAAAATTAATATTTCCAAATTTTAATTATTTTTAATCTCCAAGGATTAAGGTTTTGTAATTTCAGTAGAATATGACAAAAATGAATTTAGTTTTTGCACAAATAATTTTTTTTTTTTTTGAAACTTGAAAATTGTCTGAAATCTCCCACTATGTGGGAGATAATGGACAAGTTAGGGGGAGATTCTGCACACACTAATTCAGAATTAATATGTTGTGTTTATTTATAAAAATCACAAAATAAGCACCACAAAACTTAAAAATCGCTTAGTAAGAGATTTATTTTAAGACAAAAAAGATGTTACTTATACAAAGAAAAATCACTCTGGTCCATATTAAAATATATCATATTTTTGAACGTTTCATGAGTGTCCGTTTGAGCAGAGGGAAGTTCGAACATCACGTCGTCGTACTGCACAAAGAATGTATCTTCATCAGACAAAGTAAATCTATATGATATGTTCTTTCTTTTTAGAAACCTTACTGTATAACCCCCTGTGTCTTCAATTCTTGCTACATATCGTCGTCCACTTGACGTGTTATTCCCATGAACGTTAACAACTGCGTAGGCACCAACAGGAACACTAGTATTATCTTGATCAGAAGAAGTAAATTCCTCCCATTCCTATCCTGATGAGTCTCCAATAATTGAAAGAACACTGTCTGATTCACTTTCAGATGAAAGAGTTTATTTTCTTTGCATCTTTTTGATAATGATTGCTGGATGCTAGGGGATGGGCTATAGCTTCTTTTTGGGATGAAGTTTAAAACAGTTTTTTAATAGGCCTAGCTTCTGTTCTGGAACTCTTTTTCAACTCTTCTTTCGCGACAGCAATTTCATTTTTTTTCTGGGGCGTCTGTGACAATCATGCAACGTCCTCTCTTATGACCTCGGTTTGTGGCCTTTCTTTCTTTAGACTTTGGAAAAGGTTGAATATTTTCCGGTGATATAGTGCTAGTTGAAGGAGATACAATGCTGGTCAAGTTGGGAGAGCTGTGTGAGGATCTGGATACAGAAGGTGTTTGAAAATCCAAGTTTTTATTTGTGTGACAATCATTTTTCAATTGCCCTTCAGACTAATTTGTTTCACTTGGTAGTGGTCTGTGAGTAACTGTAAGACCCAAGGCTGATACCGGGGCTGTAGTATAGCCTTAGTGCCTCAACTAAACTCTTGATGTTGATTCACAGTTCTATGGAAAACTTACGAAATAATTTAGACTTGACCATGTAGCCAGGATAACTCAACTTAAATGCTTGAGGTCGCCACAATATTTGTTAATCCACAAATAGAGAAAAGGTTGTCAGATAACTATGAAAATGAAAACAGTTCACTTTCCGAAAATTTCAAATTTATTCAAAAGAAAATCAAAAGTTCAAAATAGCATTTAATAGTTGAATTGGCAAATCGAACATACTTTTCCAAAGTTTGAAAGTTGTGGAGAGATATTAGAACCGACCGAACCCCTGCTGTAAAATTACCAGTACATGTTAAAAGTGATGCACGCCATACGCCAAAGTCCCAAGATGGCTGACTCGGTAGCTATACCTTAACATTCTTCCTCCCAACCGACCCGACTCTTACACAGACTATCCGCACATACTGCTCAGCTCTCAAAAGAATACAGAATGGCGGATCAAGTGCGCACCAGATTATATAGGTTCTATGACATCACAGCCAAAACGCAGCTTTCTGCTACCACCTAGTAGAATTAGGCCTTAGCTAACTCTGTAACCAAACAGATATACGGTAATTAAAGGCTAACAGTGTTTAGACTTTTTTAATAGAGAAACAGTGGATAAGCAGTGAGTAACTTTAAGCATTTAGTTTTAAAGATCTATTTTATCATGAGCGTATGAGGCGACCTACTTTCTGCTTAGGGGAATTACTACTCTCTTCGAGCTTGCATTATTTTGTCATTTCGGCTAAATCACAATTTATCTAAATATTATTATTATCAGCGTATTCTCCCAAAATTCCTGAGTTTAGTGGTGTAAGTTTTATTGAGATAGATGTACGGATAGTGAAATTACAGTTTTGACAAGATTTACAAAAATGATATACATTTTTTAATTTAATAACTTTACTTCTATTGCTTTTATCGAAAATGTAAAATTATCAGAATATTCTCTGAATTAAATGTCGTATTCTGAAAGTTGTCTTATCTCTGTATCTAACTTCGATTGGCTGTAATAAATTCCTAAACTTGTCACATGGCAACATGATGAAATAATTTCTAAAATCTTTATAGAATCGGTTCTACCGCATGGAATGGCTTGAAATTAATATATGTGATACTAGATTTTTGGGTCTTTCAAGAAATCTACTTTTTATTCCGAAAGCTTTCTAGGATTCTGTGATAAAAATTGCTAAAAGTGAAGTGCATCTAACGAAGTGTTTAAAAACTGATTTAAGTTATTTACACGTCCAGGAACTACGGAATTTTAGTGAATTTATTCTTTTATTGAATTATTATTCCTTTAAAATTACTTTATTTCATTTGAAAGTGTGTAGAAATAGTGAAATACCGAATATCAAAAATCTATTGTTTGGTGAGCTGAATTATTGTGGATTATCACATTTCAGGTTAGTAAAAGGTTTTTATATCATTATAGAAAGTTAATTTAGTTGTTTTATTAAATGTTGAGCTACTTTATTGCTCTTAAATCGGTTTAGAAATGACGAAATGCTCACATAGTAGAAGCTCATTGTTTCAAAACTGAATTATTAATGATTATTTTATCTTCGGTTGATTTAGAGTTGTTTACTGTTATACAAAGTTTATACACAGCTTTTATTAAATACTGGCGGTCTTTACTGCATTTAAATTGCTTTAGAAATGGCGAAATTAACCCATAGCAAAGTTTATTGTTTGTAAATTGAATTTATGGGAATTAACCTATTCCCTATCAAGATAATGTTTTCTTATTGTCATATAAAGTTTATTTAGGTCTTTTATTAACTTTTGAATACCTTTACTGCTTCTAAAAGGGTTTATTTAGTCTGTTTGGTCATAGTATCTGCATGCTATATAAAGCCTCACTCTCCTAACCTATACAAGAAACGAAATTATCTGTTACTGAAAAGTCAGCTTCCCTCCCCTAAGCCTAAAGGTGAGGAGCTAGAATTTAACAAAATTCTAAGGTGCTTACATAACATAAGGCCCCAGGAAGTCTTCCTCGGTGAAGATTCCCCGATTGAACGGCACAATGACAGTGGATTCAAAATCCCTTCTTGATGTTTTACGGAGTAGTAGATTTGTCCCAGGCTGAATAGCATATGAATGGCAAATCATAAATGCTGAGGGGTTGCCCAGGGTGATTTGTCATCCATGAGTCACATCCTTCCCTCACAAATGCCTTGAAGGACTTAAAATTGCAAGTGTCCAGAGGTTGCAACTTATTTGTGGTATGGGGAGGAAAAGTAAGGACAACAATGCCATTATTTTTACAATAGTCAAGAGCTTCAATAGAAATGTGGGTTTCATGATTGTCCATCAATAACAATATCTTCTTGTCAATACAACATTTACTATATTTTACCAAATGCTCATACACTTTTATAAAGTTTTCACTGGTCATCCATCCAGACGGATGCGCCAACCCTAATGGACCATTATCAGGCACACCTTGCATCATACACTTTTGATCAAACCTATGGTGTGGAAACATTAATACTAAAGGGAGGGCATTTCCTGAAGCACTAACTATTCCAACATGAGTTATAAGCTCTCCACGTTCTTGTGATACCTTTTGACAGACTTGGCATTGACCTTTATGTGAAATAACTTTAGCCACTCGAGGGACGGTTGTAACTCCAGTCTGATCTAAATTATAAATTTCATGAGGTTCAAATGCATAACGTTTCAAGACCTCTTCCAACTTGTCCTGAAAAAGTTTTAAGTTATTTGCGTTAAAACTACTCATGGAAAGTGAAGGATGTCGATGCATAAAACCTGTGAACCAATCCCGAGATCCGGATCGACTTGCATTCCAATTTTCGGGTACAGACAAGTTATTTTTTACCGCAAATTCGAATGCCAGGCATTTTGCGCAGGCTGGTGTCAGTCCATGAAATATCTTGCTGCTTTTAACAATATAATCTGAAAATTCTTCCTCCATACAAGGTGTCAAAATTTGACTTTTTTTAAAAGTCTGGGGCATAGTTAACATTTTCTGGATGCATCTTCGTTCTTTTTATGTTGTCAAGAAGTGTTGATTTCTGTAGCTGGTATTTATCAGCAGTTTTTCTAATCAATGCTCCCCTTTCTAGGACTTCGTTAACTGCCATTTTTATCGTGGCAGCACAAAAGGTCCTGTCTGTCCTCTTTTTGTAATACCTCTGCATTTTACGACCTACAACAAACACATTCTCTAAAACCAAATGTATATAACAATAATGGGAGAGATTAAACAGAAGTAAACATTTTCAGAAATAAGGGGGAGACTTCGGACAGACTGTCCGATCTCTCCCATCGCAAGAAAAATGCACATTTGAATGTAACTAATATGGAAGTAGTTGCATCAATTATGGTTCATAATGTTCATTACTTACCTTAGTTTCCACAAAAAATATTTGCTTATTTTCAACTGAATACTGTCTAAGTCCACACCTTCCGAATGGAGCGCCAAAAATTACATAAGAACACACAAAATCAGAAAAAGGGTCTGGATAACAATGCAAATTGTTGGAGCCTGACTATTGGCATCGGCCATTCAAGAGCAACTGATAACTCACCAAACAAGCAGCAGGGCTGCCAACTATCCTTCTCCTTAGATGAAATCTAGCAATGTCCAGTCTCTCCCACTGTCCGGGCCCTCCCCGCTCTCCCCTACTCCTGGAACTACTTTCATCCACTTTAAGAAATTAATTCAGGTACTTGGCCTCTCATGAGAACAATAGGAGGAAAAATAAGAACTAAAGTACTTGTGCTGTATACCATGGAATAATAGTTGTCATTCTGGCTTATGCTGCATTTCATCCTTAACATAACCTCTGTTATTATTGCTGTCTGAAAATCAAAATTTGTACAGTGCAAGGAAGAGAATATTCACTCTATTATGAGCTGAATCTTTGCTTGTTTTTCTGTCTGTAGCCCTCTTTTCTTCCCAAAGATTTGCTTGTGGTGGATGTCAAATTGAAATCTGGAGAAAGTATTTAAGCTTTTATTATAATAGTATTATTACACTTTATTGAATACTAACTATTCAAATAATATAAGCCTATTTATTAATAAAGTGAAATTTCTTTCAGAAAGTGAAAGAAAAAATTAATCCATTGTGTTTTGCATCGTTCAGGTCTGATAGAACATACAATACCATTACTTCTGCTTTGTGAAGAAATGGCTTCACAACATGGCACCCATACCAATTTTTTGATTACTGGAGATTGTGATTCTACTAAAACAGCTTTTGCCACACTAACCTGTGATACCACATCATGCCACAAATGACTTGTACATCGCAGGCAGAGTTACATATGTCACTTGCAAGAAGAATCACTGATTTTCTCGGACAGGGACAAACCAACTGCGCTAATTCCTTAAAAAATAATTGTGAAACAGTATAATTAGTACCTATTAATACCATATTGTTTGCTGTAAAAACCAATTTAAAAAAAAAACCATGCTAAATAATTTGGCACAAATTTAAATACTTGGTAAGTGCACTGTATCAAATATATTGGTATCATCATCTACTGTAGAAATCTACAATGCAATCTGGGTAGAAAACTTTTGATTCTAATAAATTCACCAAGTGATCAAACGGTAATTTTTAGCTTTTGTCATCCAGGCTGCTTGTCAAACTAACCATAAATGCTAAAAAAAAAGCCCTAATCTTACAGCTCAGTTAGTAAAAGTACCTCCACTTAATTACAAGCTGCAATTTTTGCATACTACTTTCTGGATACTAATCCTGCTAGTGACATTTGTAACTAAGCATGCTGCATAGTCTTGCAATATGCTGTGATGTCGTAATCTGTGTAGACAAAAGTTGTAGCAGAATCACAATCTCCCGTAGATCCACATTTTATTGCCAACATATATGACAAGCAACAGTTGTACTAGAGGGTCTTAAAAGGAATACAAGTGTTTCCCCCCCCCCCTTTTCTTCTTCTTAATATACACTGCACCAGCATGGCAACTGATATTCTGCGGTGCAGTGGTTCTAATGATGACATAATGGTCCTGGGTGGGTGCCAAGATGCGACAGAATTTTCTCACACAGTAGAAATAGAGGTGTCCTATATTTTTCTAAACTTCAAAATTTATAGTAGCCTATAGATAGTGCTACTGTTTAATTACTGTGGGATTAGTGATGTCACTAATGTGACCCAAATGAAAGCAGTGTAAATTAGAAATAAATAAATCATAATTTTCAAGTATTCCTGAATTTAATTGCGCCAGCACCTAGCAACAAAATGTGTTTATGGGTATCTTATAAAGATGCTGGATTACTTAATTGTGATAGGCCACTTAGTTTAAATAATCCCAAACTAAGAAAAGGTGTTTGCAAATAATGTTCACAAGTCTATTGCTGGTATACGTAAATTATATTTGTGCAAAGTTACAAACTGAAATGGCATCAGACAAAGTCTCTGAAGATATTTGATTAACCGATTCAAGCCAGACCACACCCCATAGTTCCAAGTACAATTAGCTATCACTTGGAAGCATTTCAAAGTTCTACACACGCTTCTACTATTCAACTTGTTTGTCCACGCCAGAAACCTAAATTATCCCAAGGCACCACATGGCATGAATATGGCTTCACTGCTATGAGGGTGAGTCAAATGAAAACCTTAAATATTTTTTTGAATATTATTTACTGTGCAGAAGTGGTACAAAGCTGTATCACTTTTCAACATAATCTCCCCCACGCTCAATGCAAGCCCTCCAGCGCTTACAAAGTGCATAAATTCCTTTAGAAAAAAATTCTTTCGGTAGTCCACGCAACCACTCGTGCACCGCATGGCATACCTCTTCATCAGAGCGGAACTTCTTTCCTCCCATTGCTTCATTGAGTGGTCCAAACATATAGAAATCACTTGGGGCAAGGTCTGGTGAGTATGGTGAATGAGGAAGACACTCAAAATGCAGGTCTGTGATTGTTGCAACTGTTGTACGAGCAGTGTGGGGCCTTGCATTGTCATGTTGCAAAAGGACACCTGATGACAGCAATCCACATCACTTTGATTTGATTGCAGGTCGAAGATGAATTTTTAGGAGATCTGTGTATGATGCACTGGTGACAGTGGTCCCTCTAGGCATGTAATGCTCCAAAATGATGCCTTTTTTGTCCCAAAAGAGAGTCAGCATAACCTTCCCTGCTGATGGTTCTGTTCGAAACTTCTTTGGTTTTGGTGATGAGGAATGGCGCCATTCCTTGCTCACTTTCTTCGTTTCTGGTTGGTGAAAGTGAACCCAGATTTTGTCCCCAGTAACGATTCTTGCAAGGAAGCCATCAGCTTCTCGTTCAAAGTGCCGAAGAAGTTCTTCACAAGCATCAACACATCATTCTCTCATTTCAGGAGTCAGGTGCCGTGGCACCCATCTTGCAAACACTTTGTGAAACTGGAGCACTTCATGGCACAATGTGGTGTTCTGAACCATGACTAATCTTTAAACATGCTGCAATGTCATTCAGTGTCACTCGGCAGCTTTCCATCACTATGGCTTCAACTGCTGCAACGTTCTGTGGAGTTACGACTCGTGCCTGACCTGGACACCATTTGCGAACTTCCTACTCCATTCGTAGACTTGCTGCTGTGACAAACATGCATCAGTGTACTGAACCTTCATTCTTTGATGAATTTCAATAAGTTTCACACCTTCACTTCTCAAAAACCGAATAACAGAACGCTGTTCTTCCCTGGTGCAAGTCTCAAGTGGGGCAGCCATCTTTATACTGATACTGCGACGGTATTTGTGCATCTGCACTATGCTGCCACCTACAGGCCATTCTGCACACTGCTTGTAGCACGCTTACCAACTTGCAGGATAACAGCGTGAAATTTCGATTTTCTTATTTCAAACTTAAGGTTTTCATTTGACTCACCCTCGTACATTGCTATAAAGCTGAATATGTGAACCTACATAATGCCAAAATAAAACAGTTGCACAGTAGTGCTTGATATGAAACTTTCTGACCGACTGAGCTATATGGTGACGCCTCACATTTTTTCTGGAAGGTTGCGCTACTGTGACTGCACGAGTGAGAACAAGGTAAATTCTGGGCACATATTTCTACTCGTGGAGCGTGGGAAGCTGCAAAAATTCCTCTTCCCATGGGAATCTTCCAATAACTGATCAGATTCGTACAAACTTACATCATATATCTTGACCTTGAATGTTAAAAACATTTCTATCACTCTGAAATTTTTAGAATCGCTAGATGATAAACAAAGCATCAAATTTAATCCTTATAAAAAATTCTGTAACTTTAATAGTTTAGCCGTAAATAAATAATTTTGATGAGATTACTAAGACCTGTTAATAACCTTCACAATTTTATTGTTACTAAACTGAAATACATTTTGTTTTACTCCCAAGGAGTTGTTCTTTCGTTTCTATTAAGCAAATTATGTTTACTATTAAAAGATGAAATAAAATTTCGTGATTCAAAAACAGAATGTAACTAATTAAAATTTAAGAAGTTATAGAAGCTAACGATCTGAAAGTAGTTTTAATCAAATTTATTTAAAAAGGTTACTTAACAAACTTGAAGTTTCTAATTGCTTTCTTCGATTTATTACGAATTTTCGAAATATTACTCCAGGCGAATGCTTAAGAATATTGCAATTGAAAATACTATATCAAAACTGTAAAAATCAGCTTTCTAGCTTGAATTAGCATAGAAGCTGGATTTTAAAAAAATTATATGCAATTCTGTTCAATTTAACTCGTGGTTCTGAGAACAAATTTTGTTATGCAGTTACAAAGTTTATAAGATACCTGACAACTTACTTTACTTACAGTACTACTTTTTTATTACATGACTAGCCCCAAAGCCCGTCGAAAATGTGTTTTTACGGAGTGTTATGGTAATTTATTTCTCTGCAGTTGCTTAACTAAATAGAATTGTTATAAAATAAAGCTCACTGTAATTTATCGTCCCTTGTGCTGTAGCAAAAAGCTTCAGTTGTCAACTTGGTCCAAGTTACATATCAGCCTAACCACACTCACCACTATTATTGTTGCTAGAAAAGCATAGTTTCAATCACAAGTGCATTAATACATTCCCTGTATCGCATGTCAGTGTCATCATGCATCGGGATATAAACTTGATCCCAAATCTTCACAGATTTTACACTTTTCTTTCTTAATACCTGTGTTGAAGATCGATATTTTAACGGTTGAAACAGCTTACATCAGCTGATATAATGACCCCAGTTAAAATAAAGGATGCTAAAAATAAATCTATGTCACGTAATATTAGGCCACATTATCGCGGTCAGTTTGAAATTTCTTTCATTCAAACAATGTAATGATTTCAGTAAAGGAAACTGATAATTAATATCCCAATTTAAATGAAATATATACTTTTCTTTCAGTTTTCTGACAATTCATGTCTTAGCAATTGCTTAAATAAATAGAATTGTAATAAAATAAAATTCAATGTAACTCCAAATGCCTTGCATTGTAGCAAAAGTTTACCGTTTCTATCCGGTTCCAGGTTGCATTTCAACCTAACCATGTACTATGATAAACTTGCCACCAGAATACTGTACTTCAATCTCATGCATATTAATACATGAACTGTATTGCGTTTTATTGGCAATATAAATTTGATCAAAAATCTTCAAGAGTTTTACACATTTCATTTTTGTTATTTGTGATTCAGACAGATATTCAAACGTTTGAATGGCTGACATAGTTGCTGAAATAACAGGATCAGTAATATTACACAGTGGAAGCAAAGGAAATTAAAATAAATCTTACATACTTACATTACGCCACGTAATATTTGTTTAAAGTTTAGTGTAAGATGCACAGATCACAATCAGTGTGCATCTATTTCCATTCAAGCAAATTAATAATTTCAGTAATAGGACACACACAGTTTAAATTATTAAAAAAAAAAATTACTCGTGCCCTTTGCCATAATGTCAAATTCCAGTTGCAAATCTGATCCATGCTAAGTAACAATCTAACCAAAACCTCTACATTTAAGGAATACTTCTATATATCAAAAGAATATTATGTAAATATAAGCATCTAATTATTGATATGCCGATTTTAACTCAATAAATACTTTTATTTCAGTGCTATGTCAGTTAATTTATTTGCGGATGCTTGGAAATGTTGCTTAAGAAAGCGCATTACCAAGAATAATGACGTAAACCGTGACGTCAATGCGCGACGACACAAATTTACATCATGGTGTGACAGATGATGTCATAGCTTACACCTTACTTATTATATTAATACATGATTCTCTCCACAAAATCCTTACTGTTAAACCCCACCTTGATTCAGCACCTTCGAATTATTACTTAATCACTGTAATGAGTTTGGAAGATAAGTTATTTGTGTTGGGTATGGCCCCTAGACTGATAATATTTATATAGTAATGAGTAACAAATATATAATACATTGTTTGTAATATTTCTACTTCTATTAGTTTGGCTGTCATGTGGCAGTACACATTCTGAAAAATTCTTGGCATAGTTATTTCAGTTATTCTAAGTCTTAAGAAAAAAAAAGTGGCAGAATGATTGGGTAATGGGTTTTTCATACAGTGACATTGCAGCTCATAAGATGTGTGCTGCTTAGACAGTGATGCTTGTTGAAGCATTGCACTCTATGGGGACATGTCTGCATTGACATTTTGAAGATGGCTGCTGAGGGATTGCCTAGTAGCACAGATGTCATTGCATTAGCTTCCGTTGACCAGAAATCTCATACTTTACTGGGCGTGTGAACACCCTCTGGCATTCTGATCATCAAAGGTAGTGTTTTTGAATGAGTCCCTCTTCAACTGCACACTTAAACGCATTACTGGTATCGTTTACCAGAAGATAACAGTTTTAGATATATTAAAATGCTCGAATAAGTAAAGTCCAGATGAAATAACATTAGGACAGGAGAAGAATTGTTTAACTTATAAACGTAACCTATATTTTTTTTTTTTTTTTTTTTTTTGCTGTCGTCAGTTTCTTGACTACAATTCTCCATTCCTTCCTATCTTGAGCTAACCTCTTTATCTCAACATACCACCTACAATCTACATCTTCAATTATCTTTCTTTTGACTGTTCCCGACCATTAACAAAATAACTAATCCAATATGTCTTAAATTGTGACCCATCAACATCCCTCTTTTTTCTTTAAAACTCTTCCACAAGCTTCTTTTCTCACCCATCGTTTCCAAAATACCTTCATTTCATACATCCTCTGCTCACTTAATTGTTAGCATTCTTCTGCAGCACCACATTTCAAATGCTTCAATTTTTCTGGTATTCCTATGGTCAATGCTTTGCTACCAAACAATACACTCATTTTCCATAGAACTCAATATAAGAGACTGGTTCTGTGTGATGTATGAAGTGGTCAATATACATATAAACAATTGCATAAAAAATAAACACACCGGTGACAGTCGCAACATACATGATACATTAATTACATCAACTGCATTTACCCAGGCTACTGGCAATTATTTTATAGATACCTTGCAAATAAATTCTTTGACGGAGTGCTGTGCTCCATACATAAAGTTAAAAAAATTCTTTCTGTGGTGTAGATCAGTATTTGAAACAAAAATGTTTCTTTTTTTCCATGAAAGCTTTTTTTGCTAGTGCTATGCTGCTTTTAACCCATTCTTACATAAGTTGTAGTTTTACTTCTCCTATTCCATCTGATAATATTTGTGTTTATAATCCACTATTACTGCTATCATTTTTACTACATTTCATCAGTTTTGTCTTCCTCTGGTTTATATTTAGCCCAAAAGCTTTCTTCAGCATTTTATTCATGACATTCAGTAACTTCTAAATATTCTCGGCCTGTTCTGCTAAAAGGACAATGTCATCAGCAAACTGTTGCATACTGAATTTTTCTGCTTACCCCATGGTCAAATTGTATATTAATGGAAATATACTACAACCTTGTTGCACATCCTTTTAAACTAGTGCAAGGTATCCTGATTTTCTGCTTTTATTATACCCATTTCATTATTATATACATTAAAAAGTATTCTTCTATTTTGATATTTTACAACTGACTTGTACTATCATAAATGATAAACTTGCCGCCAGAATAACAATACTGTACTTCAATCTCAAGCATATTAATACATTAACTGTATTGTGTTTTAGTGGCAAATCGCGATATAAATTTGATCAAAAATCTTCAAGAGTTTTACACATTTCTTTATTGTTATTCGTGATTCAGATATTGAAACGTATGAATGGCTGACACAGTTGCTGAAATAATAGGATCAGTAATATTACACACTTAAAGCAAAGGGAATTAAAATAAATCTTATAAACTTACATTATGCCACGTAATATTTGTTTCAAGTGTAGTGTAAGATGCTCAGATCACAATCAGTGTCCATCTATTTTCATTCAGACGAATTAATAATTTCAATAATAGGACACAGTTTAAATATTTTGAATTTTTTTTTATTAATACCCTCTGCCATAACGTCTAATGCTAGTTGCAATTCTGATCCATACTTAGTAACAATCTAACCAAAACCTCTACATTGATGCTCGTAATACAAAGCTTTTACCTTACATATCTATAGACAAAGAATTTAGGGAATACTTCTATATATCAAAAGAATATTATGTAAATATAAGCATCTAATGATTGATATGCCGATTTTAACTCAATAAATACTTTTATTTCAGTGCAATGGCAGTTAATTTATTCGCGGATGCTTGGAAATGTTATTTTAGAACGCACATTACCAAGAATAATGTCGTAAACCGTGACATCATTGTGCAACGTCATAAAGTTACATCATGGTGTGACAGATGACATCATAGCTCACACCTTACGTATTATATTAATAGATGATTTTCTCTACAAAATCCTATAGCTGTAACACCCCACCTTGTTTCAGCATTCTAAGTCTTAAAACAAAAAAAGTTATTGAAGCTATCGGATCTGTATGTAGCTTTAATTAAATCTACATATTTAAAAATGGTTACTTAACAAACTTGAAGTCTCTAATTGCTTTCTTCGATTTATTACAAATTTTCGAAATATTACTCCAGGTGAATGTTTGAGAATGTTGCAATTGAAAATACTATCGCAAAACTGTAAAAGAGAATGGAGGCTCAGAGAATACCAATAAAAATCCATGAAATTATAATGCATGATAAACGACCCAGAGGAAGACCAAGAGATGGATGGCTGAAAGGAGTGGAGGAGGATGTAGGGAAGAGAGGAGAGGACTGACTGTAACAAAGTGGTGACAGAGAGGTGGTGGGATGAAAGAAGCAAATGGAGAGGCTTGTGCATAAAACAGACCCGGCCAGAGGCTAGAAAGTGTTGAGGATGATCGCAAAACTGTAATAATCTGCTTTCTAGCTTGAATTAACATAGAAACTGACTTAAAAAAATGATATGCAATTCTATTCAATTTAACTCTTGGTTCTGAGAACAAATTTTGCTATGCAGTTACAAAATTTGTAAGATACCTGTCAACTTACTGCATTTACGGCAGTTCTTTTTTATTACATAATGATTTTCTCCGCAAAATCCTATAGCTGTTATACCCCACCTTGATTCAGCACCTTCGAATTATTACTCAATCACTGTAACGGGTTTGGAAGATAAGGTATTTGTGTTGGGTATGGCCCCTAGACTAATAATATTCATATTGTAATGAGTAACAAATATAATAATACATTGTTTGTAATATTTCTACTTCTATTAGTTTGGCTGTCATGTGGCAGTACACATTCTGAAAAATTTTTGGCATAGTTATTTCAGTTATTCTAAGTCTTAAGACAAAAAAAGTGGCTGAATGATTGGGTAATGGGTTTTTCATACAGTGACATTGCAGCTCATATGATGTATGCTGCTTAGACAGAGATGCTTGTTGAAGCATTGCACTCTATGGGGACATGTCTGCATTGACATTTTGAAGATGGCTGCTGAGGGATTGCCTAGTAGCACAGATGTCATTGCATTAGCTTCCGTTGACCAGAAATCTCATACTTTACTGGGCGTGTGAACACCCTCTGGCATTCTGATCATCAAAGGTAGTGTTTTTGGATGAGTCCCTCTTCAACTGCACACTTAAACGCATTGCTGGTATCACTTACCAGAAGATAACAGTTTTAGATATATTAAAATGCTCGAATAAGTAAAGCCCTGATGAAATAACATTAGTACAGGAGAATTGTTTAACCTATAAACGTAACCTATAATTTTTTTTTTGCTGTCATCAGTCTCTTGACTACAATCCTCCATTCCTTCCTATCTTGAGCTAACCTCTTTCTCAACATACCACTTACAATTTACATCTTCAATTATCCACTACCTCTACAGTTCTTTCTTTTGACTGTTCCCGACCATTAACAAAATAACTAATCCCGCATGTCTTAAATTGTGGCCCACCAACATCCCTCTTTTTGCTTGAAGATTTCTTGGGCGTGCAGCCAGGTCAATTGATCGCAGATGTACGAATTTTTGATGGCATAACATGCCATGATCTTCAGGTAGTGTTCACTGGTTTGCTTAAGGAGCGACTGCTGGTCTGCTCCACGGGCATCAATATTTATAGCCTCCGACCCTGCCCTCCCACTCCCGCCTCGGTGTTCCGATAGCATTGGTAGGGGTGTTGCGTTGAAGCGCGTTGAGCAGAAACCATCAGTTTGTATGCCACCTCTGTCGCGCACATTGCCTCGGCTCTGGTATTCGCGAAGCCGCTTCATTGCTGGGTTCCAAGCTTGTCTTTGTTTATGAGGTTACTCCATAGTTGGATCTCAATGGCTTCCTTATACACGTAGTCCCAGAAGTGAGATGTGAGGACACTGAAGTTCTGAGAAACACATCTCACTTTTGGGACTGTGTATACAAGGAAGCCATTGAGTTCCGGCTATGGAATAACCTGATCAACCAAGATAACAGGTTCCAATGAAGCCAAGTTGTGAACCCAGCACTGAAGCGGCTCCGCAAACACCAGAGCCAAGGCACAGTGCACGATAGAGGTGGAATGCAGAATGAAATTCACTGCTCGACGTGACGGAGCATAACACCCCACCACCACTATTGGAGTGCCGCGGTGTGAGTGGAGAGGATGGGTCAAAGGGTATAAATACCACCCCAGCAGATCCAGCCCAGCAGTTGCGTCCTGGGACTGTGCTCCTCGCGGCAGCCAGCAGACGCAACCTGAAGATGATGGTACATTAGGCCGTCGAAAATTCATTGTTTTACGATCAATTGATCCGGTCGCATGCCTGAGAAATTTTCAAGCATCATATTCACCAGGAAAACCTAACATCACATTGTCCTTCTTTATTGTTTAATCAACTTACTTACCCAGTGGTCATTGCTTGTTTGGTCATCATTTGATTGTCCCCTCATCAACCTCTTCTGAGCCTGGTGGGTAAGTGGTAATGCTTGGTCCTGGCATTCAGGAGGAGATGGGTACAAATCTCTATCAGGCCATCCTAATATTGGCTTTCCATGACTTACCAAAATCATTCCAGGCCAATGTCAGAATGGTTCCACATCTATGAGGTGTAATGCCTTGAGTGGTAGAATATAACTATTTCAGATCTTAAATAAACTCTCTCCTAAACCAATCATAAGTGGAAATGGGCATTCTTAAAATCTTATCTAATGAGTCATTAAGAATCCTTACTGGTACTGCCTACATATACGTCTCAAATGATGGAACCCGTGGAGTAGTCACTCAGTCTCCAGATTTACCATCTAGTGACTGTGTTCGACTGTGGTTGATCATGGAGGCTTGGATATGGTTCATACATAGTTGAGGGAAAGTGAAATAAGATTCAATATGGAGAGTAAACTGCTAATCATATATTCCAGTATGATAAACACAACTTTTTGCTGCTTCATGCTCTGCCCATTCTCTTGGACATTCATGACTGACAATACTTCCCTGTCATTAACAACGTGATAAAAGTGTTCCAGTTTCTTTAGACCAGTTGTTCCTGATATCTTTTTGCTATAAAAATTCCCAGTTTAAAGCTATAAAATCTGAAAAATGTATGTTTAAGTGTTACGACTTCATAACATTCAAATTACTGCATGCGCTCAAATGCACATGCACCTCTGTTTTTTCCCACTGGTTGAACCTCCTCTTTTAAAAAATGCCGATTCTTTTACAGCCTCCAGCTCCAGTAGTGATTCATTCTGCCATCTCGAACAAGCCACCCTTTAATTTCATATGGAGGAACAGTCCAAAGTCAAAGGGTGCCAAATCATTTGAATAAGACGTATGAATGATGACAGTAATGGAAGTTTTTACCAAAAACTGTTGTGTACAGCTCGAAATGTGGGTCAGTGTATTGTTATAATGCAGCAGGAAACTTTTCTCACTCCAAAGCTCCAGTCATTTTCTTCAAAAATCCTTGCAAAGACTTTGAATGTTTCAGTACATTGCCAAAATTCACAATCTGGCACAATGATCATGATCTTAACATTGCTCTTCACCTGTTGGCATTTCTTGGACCTTGGTGCCAGGGATTCTTCCACTTCAATGATTGTTGCTTCATTTCTGGCTCATAGCTCCAGCTTTCATCACTCATAATGATGCGATATAAAGGTTTTTCTGATTGGGAGCAAGTGCTTTCAGTTCAGTGCAAACATCAGTGCATCACTGCTTTTGATCAATTGCCAACAGCAGCAGAAAAAACTTTGCTGCAATTCAATGTGTATTCATTTCTTCTGTTAAAATTTGCATGTTCAGTAATGTATGAGTAGTTTATCAGTGGTACTGTGACTTGTGAGCTGATGATCTTCATGAATAATTTCTTGGATTTGGTAATGGTGTGGTTGAACTGAAGTTTGGTCACCCTTAAATTCTAATAACCACTTTAAAACTTGCATACACCTTAGGGCTTTGTCTTCACATGCTTTCCTGATCATTTTATATCTTCCACTAGCACTTTTTCAGAGTTTAAAATGAAACTTCACACATAAGTGCTACTCTTTTATTCGTATTCATTGTAAAAATTGTGAAAGATATAATTAAACGTTGACATAAAGTTGCAGACAGAACAAACTGAACAAGAACTGTGCTAAATTATATGGCAGTTGGATTAGTCTGCTCTTTTGTAAGAGTTATTGAGACATTGTTCAATGGGAGTGAATGTGAACTATTAATTTACATTTTGTCGTAAGTGGCAATTAATTTCAGACTTGTTCAGACAATTGTAGATAAGAATGCAGTTGAAGTCACTGAGGATTTTATAATAGCAGAGATATTGAGTGACTGGTTTAACGAGACCACTAGGGACTATCAACCGATGATGGGAGAGACTCCCTGTAAGTATAAATCAGGAAATTGCAAAATTTGAAATAGGTTTTCAGGAAATTATGAAGGAACTCGTAAAGCTAAAAATTGCATAGGGCCTGATGTAGATAATATTACTACAGATGTATTAAAGATGGTGGGATAAGATTTTGTACTACCTTACCTTGAAATTTTATTTAAAATGAGTGGAGTCTTGCTGATTACCAGAGGACTTGAAAAGAGCAATAGTAGTTGTGGTACATAAAAAGTGAAAGGGGGTGGTGACAAATAGGGTTAAAAATTACACGTCGATTAGTTTGGCAATAGTCATAGGCAAAATGATGGAAAAATTGATATGCAGCTATATCAGAAATATCTGTGAAGAAAGAAACTGGCTTGCAGATTGACAACATGGCTTTAGGCAAGGATATTCTTGTGAATCTCAGGTGGTGGGCTATATGCAAGATATTTCCAATCAATTTGACAAGGGAGGCCAAGTTGATAGTGCAGAACATTGGTGGCCAATCTTTTCAGCAGCCGGGCCAAATTTTAGAAATAGAATATCCCAATGGGCCGCATGTTCTACTTCCTTGGAAAAAATACTTAAATATTTAAAAAAAAAAATACTTAAATATTTTTTTTAAAAAGGCGCTATAAATGAAACATACGTATTTAATGAAATATTAAAACTATAATTATTTTAATGCAACTTTTGACTTTGTTTGGCAGAACTAAGTGCATCAATGTTAATGTGAAAAGTAGTGGTGGCTATTCGCATGAATATCAATGATTTGTGTCAACTGTATATGCTCACTAGTTAAGGTGATTGGTGATATTGGTTTAAAATCAGGTTAACTTCGTGATGTATTGTTTGGCATGGCCGTTGAAAGTTAAAGTTTACCTATATAATAATCCTGCTCTGCAGGCCGCGAGTTGGCCATCCCTGCACTAGTTCTTCTTATGGCATTTGACAGAGTGAGTCATAAAATGATTTTGATGAAAAAGTTACTTGCTGGGTAGAGGAATTCTTAAAAACAGAAATCAAAGTGTTGGAGTAGGAAATACGTTATCAAAGGAGGTGAAAGTAAATATGAGAAAGCCTCAGGATAGTGTATTGGGACCATTCCTGTTCATTATTCTAAAGAATGATTATGTTGATGGTTTAAGGTCAGAATTTAGGTTTTTTGCATATAACATAATGGTATAAAATAGGATCAAAACGGTAAAAGACTGTGAACAGCTACAGGGTCGCTTGAATATAATATCTAAATGGATAGCAGGGTGGCCACAGACCTGGAAAACCTGGAACATCTGGAATTATCAGGGAATTTAAAGCAACCTTGAAATATCATGGAAATATCAGGGAATCCAAGTAATTTCAAAAATTATCAGGGAATTTTAATTGCAACAACCCAAAATTTGGAAGTTTTTTATAATTTATTTTAATATTTAACTTTTGCATTAAATGATTCAGCTTTAATTTTTTTGTCATAAAATAGCCAACAAATGCCGCATTTAGACTAGCAACTTGCATCTCGTCTTGCGCCTCATTGAGATAGGTTGACGAGATGTTTGTACGCGAGCGCTGACATGAACTCTCTCTGGAACTCAGCATTCGAAATTACATTTTTTTTAAAAAAAGGTGGATGACATCTAAATCAGAATTATAGTACTACATGTAAACTCAGAAGTTATATTTTTTACTGAATAAAACAGCAATCGTAGAGGAGTAAGTTTATAAAGGTGTTTTTATTTTTCACTAAACAGTTTTACAATTTCAAGCAAAGTGTGAAACAGATAATCCAAAATAATTGAATTTGTGGAGAGTCTTTGAAATCCTGTAGAATGTCAAAAGCTGGTTTTGAACTTCTTTTGAGAAAAATTGAGCCTTTAATATCAAAACAAAAGCCTAAATTCAAGATACCAATGCCAGCAAAAATGTGAATAGCGATACTTATACGGCGTTATAACTTTTTTGTAATAATGAATAGGTGAATTAAAGCAGGAATAAAATAATACGTAAGATCATGTAAATACTAACCAGAGGTCTAAATATGCAGGATTTATAAAGTTTTGCGTCATTCAAAGCTGTTTCAAATGCTGAATCGATATGACAGTATAAACATTGTGCTCGTGCCTTTGACTTGCACCAAATAAACCACTGCCAAGGCGAGCGGCACAGGCAAGCAACCACGCAGGGTGAACCAACACGATTGTATGGTTTATGCAAACTCGTGTTCATGCTATCTTGCGTAGACTCGCGGAAACTTAAGCGAAAGTGTTAACGTGGCAACAGAAGAAATTGAAGATCAAACAAAGGAAGCTACCATAACTGAACCAGAAGATTTGAAAAGAAAAGTTTAGCAAATGAAAAAAGTCCAGTTACTGATGAACAATTTAAAAATCTTCAGTTTGTTTATCTACCAAATATTGAAAGATTACTACTTTGTTCTAGTTCATATTAGTCATTATCTTATTTTTGTGCTACTCATTTTTAATTATACTTCTTAAGATTACTAAATTAGTTATAAAATTTTCAAATAAACATGTTTCTTTTTCTAATTTTTTTAGTTTTATGTCAGATTTAATTATTTACAATCAAAATATAATTAAAACTTTAAATATCTTAATCGTGCAAATAAACTTTCTAAATCAGGGAAAAATATGGCAAATTTTTCTGGAAAACCTGGAAACATCAGGGAATTTTTAAATCATTACCTTGTGGCCACCCTGGATAGGTCAGCATGGAATGAAGATAAATGCCAACAAGAATTGGCTTATTAGGTACACAGATAAAATGGCTAAAGATTGGTTATGATTATAGGGTGGGGTCAGAATTGCTTGTTGAAGGCTTGAAGTGTAAATATGTTGACATAACATTTGATAATAAACCCAACTGGACTGAGTATATTGGGCGGGTGGTAGGAAAAGGTTACAAATCCTACATTTACTGGAGAGGGTGATGGGAGGATGTACCAAAGAATTTAGGGAATTGGCTTACAGAACTTTGGTTGTCCATTGGTTGAATAAGGTGCTGTAGTTTGGGACCTAAATTTTAGTTATCAACTACAGGAGTTGTAGGGTACACAAAGAATAGGAGCTAGATTTGTTTGTGGAAATTACCACAGCACCCAGTCAATATCTGATACAATAAAGGAGTGGGATTGGGAGTCATTGTAGGACAGGATGAGGGTGAAGTGAGTTTTGGGAAAGTATAAGGCATATGTTGGTGATGGGGCTTGGAGGTATATTGGTTGAAGAATTATGAGTAGTGCATAAAAGGGAGAAGATGACCATGACTACAGGCTGGCACTAGATTTCATGCACAAGAGAGTGGGAAAATTTTCTTTTGTTAAGGGTGTCTGGGATTCGAACAAATTACCAAGTGAAGTGATGAATAATTAACCAAAAACGCTGAAGGAACTTAAAGCTAAAATTTTAAAACTGCAAAAGCGGATTGTGGGAGTAATTTAACACTCAAACTATTAATAATAATAATAGCCACTTTTTCAAATTTGCATTTTGGAGATGAATATAGACAACATTTAATTGGTGCACATCTAGTTGGAATTTTTAAGACAATAAATCACCTTATGATTAGTTTAAATGCACTCTTTTGTTAACTGCTCTACAATTTCTAAAGCTACAATCTTCCACATCCCTATCCTGTACTGGAGAACTCATATCAATCTGACAGCAGTGTATCTAATTCGATTAAGAAGTTAACTGTAATTCTAAAACACTATCGTCAGTGAAACCTGAATATTAAATTATTAGGCCATGGCAAGTAGCCTTACATGATCTTAATAGTTTGGGGGTAATATGCAGTATTTTCACTGGTAGATTAAAATACTCTCCCTGTTGCAATGCACGCAATACGGAATGTGAGGAATAGCATTGTGTTTGAGATTTGATTTAATTTAATTTAATAGCGATGGAGGCTACATTCTGGTGGCAATTTATGTACATGCCAATTTTCTCCCTTTCTCATACCTGTCTACTTTTGCCCTCTTTACAACCCACTGTGAGCGCATTTCAGTCTCCGACACATCCGCTGGCAAGATATTTGGCAGATAAGCTAAATAATCTATGTGACTTAACTTTTATAGTTCGGAATTCTTCTGATTTTATAAACAGGATCAAGGACAGGAGTCTGGAAGACAACGACTTACTAGTTAGCTTCGACGTCACATCACTGTTAAAAAACGTGCCAATTGATGAAGCCATCAATGTTATCAGGGAACGACTAGGATATCTCAGTCTGCCGGAAGAATGGGCGTCACTTACTGATTTCTGTTTTAGGCTTACCTTCTTTCAATACAAAGATGACTTCTACCAACAGGGAGCAGCGATGGGTTGCCCACTGTCTCCAATTGAGGCTGATGTGTTTATGGAGGCATTTGAGGCTGTCTGAAACCTTCTTTATGGCTGCGTTACGTGGATGACACATTTTTTATTTCGCCTCATGGGCAAGAATCCCTCGAAGCTTTTTTCCAACACTTAAATAGTGCCCATGACAAAATTAAATTCACCATTGAAGTTGAGGTGGACAAACAACTATGGACGTAATTGTGAAGCAGAGGGAAGATGGCTCCCTAGGCCATGGAGTTTAGCACAAGCCCATTCACATGAATCGCTTCTTGCATGCAGCTTCTCACCACCATCCAGCAGTGAAACGTGAAATTTTAAAAACTTTAACTGTCCATGCTTCCATTATCAGTGACAAAGCGAGCATAGCCGCAGAAAGAGAAATTTTAAAGGAGACATTTCTGGCCAACGGCTGCGGCCTTGCCTTAATGTTATCAATAAGGTCACCGCAAGGCTTGAACCTCGAGCACCACCCTGTGCTCTTGCACCAGAAGTTTAAGCCAGAAGACGAACAGACGGACCCATGCAGTATTAACCTACGTCCACAGGGTGATGGATAAAATCAGCCGTCTTTTTAAAGAAGAAAAATATCCTTCCAATATACAGAGCATCTAGGAAGATTTTTGATGTGCTTTTAAAGGTTAAAGACCGTAGGGAGAAGTTGCAGACAGTAGGCGTATACCAAATACCCCGTAGTTATGACCAAGTGTATATTGGTGAAACTGGAGAGACAGTCAAGGAAAGGCTGTGTGAACACATAAGACATCTTAAAAATCAGCTGTAGCACAACATTCTGCTGACAGTGGGCATGCAAATTTATTCAGTGACACTAGTGTATTGGTTCAGGAAAGCAGATGTTGGCCCAGGCGTGTCAGAGAGGCGTTGGAAATAAAAAAAGACCAGATAATATGAACACGGACGGCAGGCTTCAACTTGACTAAATATGGTCATGCTTGATTAGGAAAACGCGGGACACAGGTCCCCATCGGACTTGCCACGCTGTTGCCGCTGTAGTTTGAGTGACGTCAGTCCAAACAGTTAGCGCGTTCTTTGGGAGCTATATATATATGCAGCAGCAGTTCCAGCCATGGCAGTCCTCTGAAGAAGGCCACAAATTAATGGCCGTAATGTTAGGTTTCGATAAATTGATGCGGTTCATCCCAGACAACCAAGATTACATCGACAACGACCTCGGAAGTTTGTGCAACCACTCAGCAAGTAGAACTGTTAAGATCCCTTTAAATGCAACCCTGTGCTGGGAATTTACCTGGAAAGATAAGAAGAATTCTCGCACAATATTGCATAAGGAGTATCTTTAAACCACCAGCAAAGGTTCATGATATGATGCATACAGTGAAGGATAATGTCACTTGAGTTCTGGGAGGGTATTAGATCCCATGTAAATGTGGCAAAATATTCATCAGCCTAACAATCAGAACCATAGAGGAACAACTCGTCGAGCACCAGCAACATCACTGCTTACTACAGTTAAAGACGTCTGTATTACCCAAACATGCCGTGGGAAATTTCCACACAATAAACTTCAACCATGTTGAAGTACTGGCTCAGACAGCGTATTTCTGGGAATTATTTAATAAGAGAATCATTGGAGATTATATTGAGTATCAACAGAAATAGTGGTCTCTTTTTGAGCGAAGCATGGAAGCCCATCATCCCAATATCTGCAACAGCAACGCGATAGACATGAAGTCTAGTTGACGCAGCGGGTCTCATTTACGATCGTTGGCCGCTGGTTTTTTTTTATGAGTCAGAATTGAGAGGCATTCACAGTAAGTGACGTGTTGTTGCCGTAGCAACTTCAGCCTACAATTTCATGTGATGAAGACAGTGGAGGTAGGTGTCAAAACATTGTGTGTTACAGAACTTATCTAGAAGAACACCCAAGAAGAATTTATCATCTGCTGTATGCTGAAAAAGACTCTATTCTCACATAACAGTTACTGATTGTGTTCTGTAGTAATTTCTGGAGACAAATCTAGCAGCCTATCTTTGCAACTTGTTACCCAAAATGTGGGTCCCATACTACAGCACTATATTCAAACAATTGTCTGACCAGAGTTTTGTAATCCAATTCCTTTACTTCTTTGATACATCCTTCAAATGAAGGATTTTGAAACCTTTTCCTACCACCTGCCCAATGTGTCCTGCCCAGTTGAGTGTATTATCAAATGTTATGCTAAGATACTTACATTTCAAGTCTTCAGAAAGCGATTCCCTGCCCATCCTATAATCATAATCAACCTTTTAGTTTTCTTAATTCTGTGGATCTAATAATCCGACCCTACTTTCCATTTATCTTTACCCCATATTGATATATTCAGCTATTTATCCTTTCAAAATCACTTTGCAGCTGTTCAGTCTTCTTCTGTTTTGATCCTATAATATAGCATTGTCCCCTGCAAACAACCTAGCTCATTAACACAATGATTCATTAGAATAATGAATATCAATGATCCAAATACACTACCCTGCTGCACTCCCATTTTCATTCACATCCTCTTCTTTTGATATGGCATATTTTACACTAACTCTTTGCTTTGTACCTTTTGAGAATTCTTCTACCCAGCAAATCACTTTTTCATCCACTCCAATGGTTTTATCTTATTTACCTCCATTTTATGGCTCGCTCTGTCAAATGTCGTGGATGGATCTAGTGCTATCAATTTGACCTCCATTTCATCCAAAATATCTTGCATATAGTCCAACAGCTGAGATTTACCTGAATATCCTTGACTAAGACCATGTTTGGAAACCAGTTTCTTTCCTCACAGATGTTTTTGATGTGGTAGCGTACAATCTATCCATAAATTTATATACCACACATGTCAAACTGATCAGCCTGAAATTTTTGACTATATATACATACTAAGGATTGATGTCGTATGAGACGGCGGTCGCTGAGTACATGTCTGACTCCGCCTGGTGTCTCACCTTCTGCACATATAAGGCTGCTGTAGGCCGAAATATTGCGCTCTATTGTGTGTGTGTGTGTTTTTGTTCGTCATCCAGCCGCCTTCATCTTTGGTAAGTGTGGGTCATGTAACACTTACCAAAGATGAAGGCAGCTGGAATGAGGAACACAAAAAAAATCCCACAAAAAGTGCAATATTTTGGCAATAGCCTTATTCGTGTGGAAGCAAGAAGTCCCGCACGAATAAGGCTATTGCCAAAATATTGCGCTTTTTTGTTTTCGTCGTCCCAGCCGCCTTCATATTTGGTAAGTGTTAGCTCATATTTCCCTATCCATCCTTAGTTCTATTGCCTTAAAGCATTGCTAATCGTTATTATATATATATATATATATTACAGCTATCGCCATTTCACGCTTCTCAATTTTTGTTGCACTCGGTCGCACCATTTATATTCTTGAAGTTGTGTGTTTAACATGACTTCTTCTGTCTCTCTTTCAGCTTCTTATTGGTCTTCCTTATTTCTTTCTTTTGGGCAGTGTCCATTCCCAATTTTTGGGGGGTTTTTTGGTATCTTTCATTCATTGAAGATGACCAAACTGTGTGAAGCATTTCCCATCTATAGTGTCTAAAATTGTGCTTTCTACTTTTTTTTTTTTTTTTTACTGATTGCATCATTTCTGCATGTTATAATTTTGATGTATGACTACTATGTTTCCATAGTAGTCATTTCAAGGACTAACAATCAACTTTATCTCCTTTTGTTACCTCCCACATCCCTGAACTGTAAGAAGAGATACTTTCCATTATACTGCCGTGTATAGTAGTTTTGTTCTTTTTTTGTTTTTTGCTGCTCCATAATAGTGAGTTAAGCTGACAAATCACTCTTCTCCCCTGTTCTATCTTTTTGAGCACATCATCACTCCTATTACCATTTGAAGAAATTGTAACACCTAGATTTTTGAAATATGTACAGTGTTTAATTGTAGATATTCCAGTATTGAGGTTGCTGGTTTCCTCCCACTGCCATATCAAATTCTTCTTTAAAGTTCCTCAGCATAAAGTTTGCATCATCTTGATCACCCACCCATCACTATGTCCTGATAATCAGCAAAGTTCAGGGTATTCAGAGTCTCATCAGGATTCCCATGCCACTATATTTTTTCCCCACTTATTTCATCATTTCTTGTGCATATGTTTTAAACAGAATTGGTGCCAGACACCATGCTTGTCTTAGATGTTTTCACATTGAACTTCTGTGAGATTTTCACCATTTATTTTAATTACACTTTGACATCCATCGTACAGCTTCTTTACAACGCTTAAGTAGGCTTCACTGATATGATTTGCTCTCATACTACACCAGTGTATCATAAGTCTTTTTTTAAATCAACAGGCTGCCCTTTTGCTACCAGTTTTTTGGTCAGTGTTTTTAGCGTGAAGATGTCATCAATACAGAACTCTCCTGTGCAAATGCCATTTTGCTCTTCTTCCTCTGTAAACTTTCTTCAATTCTCTAGTTAATCACTTTCCCAAATAATCTTGCCTTGAGCTTGTGAAACTTGTGCCCCTTTAATTTTTGCAGCTTTGTGTTCCCTGTTTTGTAGGTAGTACTAATAATTGCCTTTTTTTCATTCATCTGGCAAGTTCTTTCCTCCTAAGGATTTGTTAAATGCAGTAGCCAACATTTCAATTAATATACCAGGGGCTGCCTTCATGAGTTCGATGTTAATGTTTTAGGGCCAGGCGATTTCTTATTCTTCAGTGTTCTTAGTGCATATTTAATTTTTTTGATTGAAGTCAGAGGCTCACAGTTTGTCCCTTGTATATTATTTTGGGAGAAATCATCTTGAAAAATTTCTTCTTTGTATTCTTTTAGAAGGTTTTGCTAGCAATATACCTATGCTAATCAAATGCATTCTAGCTGCATCTTTGTTATATCTTCACATGTGTTTTACTATTTTCCAGCCTTTATTTGCTCTAGTATTTCCCACACACTTATTAACTTCTGCACATACCTTTTCCAATTCTACTTTCTTTGCCCTGTTTACTTCGAATTATACTTCTCATCTTTTGTTCTTATACACTTCTCTGTCCTCTCTGTTTTTGGTTTTGTAACCATTTATCATACATACATTTCTTGGCTTCTACAACAGAGCTGAGGCTATCATTATTCCTTCATAGGGCACAATTGTTGATTCTAGTCCTCTTAGTTTCCCTAAAGCATTGAATGCTGTTTCATAGATATAATAGTTTACTTCATAATGTTATTTTGTGTATAATTTATCACCGAGCATGGTGCAATGCGAAATCTGGTAACACCACCATGTTCGCCGGATCCCCCACCACTGATTCCAACAACCAGCGTGGCTCTGCAATGGTCAGTACCAGCCTGACAGCCATAAGCGATGGAGCCCATCATCACCGTCACCATCAGGTGTGAAATTCGTGCAGTCATCCGATTTTTGCACGCAAGAAATTTACCACCGGGGATGAATCGTGGTGCCATTACGTTACTCCGGAAACAAAACAACAATCGCGCCAATGGAAACACACCGGATCGCCACCACCAAAGAAGTTTAAGCAGCAGCTGTCAGCAGGAAAAATCATGGCATCAGTGTTTTGGGACCGGCGTGATGTACTGCTCATTGATTTTATGCTCAGAGGGACCACCATAAACTCCACAGCTTATTGCGAGACCTTGAAAAAGCTCAGACGGGCAATCCAAAATCGTCGTAGGGGAAAACTCAGCAAAGGCGTAAGGCTGCACCACGACAATGCCCGTCCACATGTGTCGCAACAAACGAAGGAGTTAATCGACAAATTTGGCTGGGATGTCATTGACCATCCCCCTTACAGCCCCAATTTGGCACCCAGCGATTTCCATCTGTTTCCGAAATTGAAGAAACACCTAGGCGGTCTACGATTCCAGCGGACGAGGAGTTGCAAGAAGAAGTTTCCAAGTTTCTCAATGGGTTGGCGGCAGACTTTTTTGAGGTGGGAATGCAAAAGTGGATTACTCGACAAAAAAAATGCATAGAAAAAAATGGGGAGTATGTGAAAAAATAGCTTAAAGATCAACGTTTCCAATGGTGTAATCGTTTTTTCGAATAAAATTCCTTGTGTATAAAAAAAATGCGGGAACCTTATTTTTGAAACAACCCTCATAAATATATAAGTTTAAATATTCTTCACGTTGTAATTTTTTTATATCTCTGCCTTGCATTGTAGTAATTTTTATCTCCGCTGCACTACACACAATTGCAGTTTAGTTGACATCCCAGTCACACTTTCTTTTAACAATGTAAGTGCAAATAAAATCAGATTTGATTATTTATTTATTTAAACTTTACATTTCCTTTTAAGCACAAATAAAGGCAATGCAGTTATTCGTTTAAAATTTCCTGGGTATCCAAGCAGCACTGTGGTGCCACTTCTTGCACTACCTAGAGCTGACAAAGGTTGCTGAGCCACTGAGGAGACTCCAGTCTCCAGACACAACACATTTCATTAAAGTGGATAAGTTTAGTTTCTGTTGTAAGTTCACCTGTATGGGTTTTCTTTTTTTCTTTTTTTTTCCTCTCATCAGTCTCTTGGCTGGTTTGTTACTATCCTCCACCCCTTCTTATCTTGTGCTAACCTTTTCATCTCAACATACCCCTTACAGACCACATCCTCAATTATCTGCCTCATATATTCATATATTTTATATGGGAAATATATTTTTTGCAATTAATAGATTGTGGTCTGCTGTACATTCTTGGCACCCTTATACTCTTAATGTCAAGGATTCACAGTCTACTTTGTTGTCTCCAATATAGTCTGTTATGAATCTTACTTTTCAACTAGGTTTAGTGCAGATATAACTATGAATGTTCACGGAGGTAGGTGGCTGTTAACTTGAAAAAGGTTTTTCACCTGAAATATTGTTTTTTCTTTGTTTGTGTGTTGTTTTGTGTTGCTGCTGCCCTACTCCCTTCAACTTTGGCGAGTGTTGGGTGTATTTTCCCTTTCTTTTCCATGTGGCATTTGTTTCCTTTCATTGTTACCTATATGAATGTTTTATGTTGGAAGCAACTATTTGCTATTATTACTCCATGTCAACTGCAAGCTTCTATTAATCTCTCTCCATTTTTACTGACTTCTTCTTCAATATGTCCAACAATATAATGGTTTGTTTTGTTTTCAGTTCTCACATTGAGATCCACTAATAATATTCTTTCTTTGCTGTCATTGATTAAATACAATATCCTTGTCAGTTCATTGTAAAAGGAATCTTTCAACATTGGAGCATCTTCATTTGGTTTGTAGGCAACCATAATATCTACTATGTTGTTTTTAATTTTCATTTCCACTTAATTTGTACCCATCATTTTATACATCTTTTATAATGTTTCTTAATGGCTATTGTTACTCCATTCTGAGCCTTTTCCTCTTTTGGCACACCACTATATATATATATATGTGTGTCCCTGTATCTCTGAAGACTTTTATGAATTTAGTGGACATATCTTCTAAGCTTAAAGTCTCATAATCCATAACTTTGCCTGTTGTCACGTTCGTGTATATCCATCCAGCTTATGAGGAATTTTGCATTTAAGACTTTTTCTGAGTGTAGAAGTGCAGGTCCTTCAATGCAACCCCCTACCTGGAGATTCGGGTTATTTTTTTCCTTCGGATTTTCTTCCTCTGTACTGACTGTTTCATATAACTATAGAGGTCAGTCACCCCCTTTGTGTAGTGCTAGTTTTATTCCACCCCATGTATTTAATTTTCCCAGTACCATCTTACTTGGTAGGCATTCCCCAGTCTAACACATGGAAAGGCACCTGATGGGAGCACTACAAATTCACCCATCCTTTACTACCGATAGTCCTCCAGTAAGCAGTATGTATACAAACTTAATTTTAACTTCCATATCATATGTAACTCTTTTTAAGTGCCTAAGCAAATCACATTTGCATCACACAGTAACAACTGCTGTCATTTCAGTAGATGCAAGTGTAAAATATAAAATATTTACATCTCACTGCAATACCATGTAACAGATACAATTTTTTAACAAATTTTCTATCTTCTTTGTTCCTCTCAGCAATGTTGTATTCAACTGTATTTTCATATTAGTCTGCTATAACTTCAATGAAAGAAGAAATTGGAGAACAATTTCAAAATTTTACTCCAGTTAGACACATTCAAGTCAGTGAGATGCTCAAGAATTATAAAATTTTATCCTTTTAGCAGGCATTATGTTTGTAAAATTCCATGTGCTTTATGAATTTAGTGCTGCGCCAGTGCTGTTGCTACAGCCAACATTTCGACTCCCAACCTGGGGCCTTCTTCAAGGCTCTTTCAGGCTGATGAATAATCCACTGCTCACGAGCAACAGGGCTTTGAAATTAGTCATCGTTAGCAGATAGATTATACTAAAACTAGCCAAAAAACCCGTCAAAAATGACGGGTTTAACGGACTGTACTGGCAATTGATTTCATTTTGGTTGTTTACCTAGATAGAAATTTTATAAAATAAAGCTCACTATGCTGTAATTTCTCGTCCCTTGTGATGTAGCAAAAAGTTTCAGTTGTCAATTTGGTCCAGGTTGCGTTTCAGCATAACTACAATCTTCGCCAATATAACTGGTGGATAATCAAAGCTTCATTCACACGCGAATTTATACATTCCCTGAATCGCATGTCAATGTCATGATGCATCTATACCAATCATGCATCATGCGATACAAACTTGATCCAAAATCTTCACAGTTTCTTACAACTTTCTTATTGTCTATGATGAAGATGGATGTTTTAACGCCTGGCACAGCTTACATTCGGCTGAAATAATGACCCCAGTGAAAACGAAGGATGCTAAAAATAAATCTTAACTTCTTACGTCAAGTAATATTAGTTTCAATTGTGGTTTAGGTTGCATAGATCGCGAACAATTTGGAGCTTCTTTCATTCAAACCAAGTAATCATATCACTAAAAAAAGCAACTAATAATCAATATGACAATTTAAACCAAATTCATACTTATCTTTCAGTATTGTAGCAATTCCTTTCTTAGCAATTGTTGAAATAAATTGAATTGTTATAAAATAAATACAATTCCTATTGCCTGGCGCTATGACAAAAGGTTTCGGTTGCTATCCTGGTCCAGGTTGCATTTTAAAACTAATCACATACGGGAGTAGTTTACATCGTGATTCGTGATATCAAAACGTGACATAGTGCTTATGAAACCTGCTTAAATAACTGATAATAGCTAAATTCAACATGCTATTGCTGTGATAAGGTTCTTTATTTATTTTTGTCCAGGCTGGATTTCAACCTAACTACAATCTCGGGTAATACTGCCGCTACAAAATGAAAGCTTCCGACCAAAACGACAATTCATTGATGAGATACATTACGCAACAACATAAATTTCATCAAAAACATTCAACAAAAAAGAAAGGTAATAAACCAAAAATCTGCAACGTGATTCAGACCGATATTACAACGTTCGAATAGCTGTCATAGTTACACATTGCGGAAATACGTAATAGCCTCAGTAATATTACTCAGTGAAATCAAAGAAGATTAAAATAAATCTGATAAACTTACATTATTAATTGTAGTGTAGGCTGCACAATTCGAGATGAGTGGGCAACTATTTCGGTTCAAACGAATTAATAATTTCAATAATAGGTAGTTTAAATTATTTTGAAAAAAAGCTAAATTATTCATGCCCTCTGCCGTAGCGTCAAATGCCAGTTGTAATTCTGATCCATTTTAAGTAACACTTTAACCAAATTTTTTTCTACATTGATGCTCGAAATACAAAGCTTTTATCTTACAATATCTATGGACAAAGAATTTAAGGAATACTTGAATATATCAAAAGAATATTACGTAAATATAAGCATCTAATTATTGAAATATCGATTTTAACGCAATACATACTTTTATTTCAGTATTCTGTGAGTTAATTTATTCACTGTTGCTTGGAAATGATATTAAATAACGCGCACTCCCACAAATAATATCGTAAAGCGTGACGTCATAGGCAACGTCATAGCTCGACGTCACCGCGTGACATGACGTAGGTGCGACAACGCTACATCTTGTCTATTATACTAATAGATAACACTGTGGAAGACCTTACATTGGATGCTGAAATGTTGGCAGTAGCAACAACATTGACGCAATGCTAAATCTGCAAAGTAAGTGGGATTATGCACAAAAACTTTTCACAACTTAGACAGTGGGGAATTCTTCATTCATTCTTTCATTGAGCCTGTGAAAAATGATTTAAGCAATTTTGAATCATGATAGGTACTTTCTGCTGTATATTTCTCTTTATGTTTTTGATAGAAGATGGCATGCTCTTGACACAGGATATAGAAATATAATTGGAACACAAAATTCTTTACAACTATTTTAAATTTCTAACATTTGTATCAAAAGCCATGAAATATTCCACCATACACATTTTTACTAATGTTTCATGGAGTTCCAAATGTAAGCTTGAGAATATTTAAAATTATGACAGCATTTAAATTGTAGGTTAATTTTTGTGAGTAAATTTTATAAATAATATCATTTTTCTGTTAATATTTCATATCTTATTCAGAATGGGTTTAGCTATCTGGAATCAGCACCAAGTTTTACACTTTAAGTCAGAGAAAATTGTGATGAAATTATTTTTAGAACAATTGAAGATAATGTGAAAAAATATTTTCATGATGGTTTGTATATACTGCTCAAACTTAACCATGCCTGGAACCAAATAAAGTTCTATTTTATGGCTGCCAAACCCTTGTTTTAACACCAAGAGTTAAGGTTACTTAAAGGGGTAAACACAATGCACTGGTTTCAATTTTAAAAATTTATTTTTAATTAAAAGTTCTCATACAATTTTTCCATTACCTGATAAATTTTGGTTAAGTCATCGAACAAACAGATCTGAATGAAGTCAGCAAGGCACATTCACGGAAGGCATACTTTCGCCCTAAACCCCCTAAGAAAGATGAAACATTGTTATAAGTGCATACTGAAAGTTTTTGACTAACACCGATAGCATATCACTGCTTGAGCTGCTGTTCAGGCCTACATCACAACAAAGCAACTTGCTGCAATCTAACCTCAATGTAAACATGTAAAAGACTGGACAAAAAGCAGTATGCCTGACTCCTTAAGTAAGGAATTTGAGACTTGACATCAGCTTTCAAATTTAATATCTGATTAACCACTGTATATTTTAAAATTTAATTTATAAATGTTTCTTAGTACAATTTATTCTTGATTTTGAAACCTTATTTATTCCTTAAGAAGCTTCTACTGGATTTCCTTTTAATTTCATGATATCGTCATTTTAGTGTGTAAACTTACAATGCTTAAATAAACTAACTAGAAAAATCTTATTTTTCTCATCGAAATCTTAAACCTTTTCTGAAACTGGTAATATGATTTTATCTATCTCCTGGACCTAATTTTATTTTTTTCCCTTTCATTATTTTTATTTTTTTGGTTTTTTACCTAATTAAAATCATATCTATAATTTCTTTAATTAATCCATCTTAATTAGTCTGTTCAGGGTGTTCTTGCTGATGCTGACTACAACTTGTGATATCAAAATGTAGCTCTTTATATTAACTCATAATTCCAAATTTTGTACTTCGCTTCCTCTCCGAGCACATGGTTTTACATCACTAAGATTGAAATATCTTTTAAACTAAATTTTTCCAGGCACACAAAATACACCTTAAAATGATTGTACTCATAGTTCTCTTATTGAAAATTAGTGTAGCAAAATACATTGTGTTTGAAAAACAACTTTATCTGAAACTTGTAGCTTTTACGAAAGTGGCTTCAAAAGCAAACTAACGAGTACTATTAAGAAAAGTTGGTAGAAATTATTTGCTGTACTAGTTATATGGAGTATACCTGTTTCTTAATGATTTTTGCAAATTTATAGATATATTACAATAACTTGAAGTTACATTAACTTGATGCTAGCTTACAGATCTTTTAGAATCTTGTATTCACTTTTTTTACATCATAATATACACGAAATGCCTGAATTTCTAGTGGAGAAAAAACTTGCACCATTTCATAATATTAGTTTTAATTTTAAATTGTTAATGAGCCATGATACAATACATTGAGGTAAGAAAAAAATATTATCTGGGACTAGAGCCCATTTTAAATTGATTATAATTGCAAATAATTTTTGGTTATAAAAAAGTCTGTAAATGAATGTAAATTGAAACCCTTTGTAAGCGGATAGATTGGTAACTTCCCTCATGTGAATTTGGTAACAGTTTACAATCTTTTTTTTTTAATTCCGTTATGAATATATGAAAACATTAAGTGTTTGTAATTTGATATGATCAATAATTTTTGTTTGGTTGTTTTTTGACAAGAAATTAATAGTTTCCTATTAAAATTTTTCTTCTAATTTCAGTTCCTCTTTCACCATCAATGCAAAGAAAGAAAAGTGAAATAGAAAATATTCTTTCTGAACTGCATATAAATCAAGAACAATTAAGGACACTGGCTTTGTCTGAGGGAGGCCTCATTAATGGTAAATCATTCAATCATTCTATATCTGTTAACTCTGTTTTCAGTTGGAAAAATATTAATGTTTTCTGATAAACAAATTACATGAAATAGCAGTGTATATCTCCCATTTAAAAAAAAAATATATATATGTTTGGGTTTGGTATTAAGATTTGTGTTTCTATGTAACTGAAAAATTTATTTTAAAAGAGGAATTACAGCTTCCCTTAAAAATGTGTTGAATCTCTCACCTCTGCAAGGTATTTACTTCTTACCCCGTGCTCTGTTTGAAGTAGTAGTTTTGGGGTCTACATATTAGAATGATTACAATTTATATTTCATAGTCAGATTATTTTTAATTGTTGAAATACTTGCTGCACATTTGTACTGCGTGAATATGGCGATTTTTTTTTTTTTTCAGATAATAAATCACTCTTTCAATTAATCAATATCTACCTGCATTTTTCTGTTAAGGCAAATGGTAAGATCGAGATTTTTTGTCATGGCTCCTTGTATTTAATGCTCCTAAATTATGGTAGAAAGCTTTAAGTCAAAATTAAATTGAGTCAGAAATTTTGGCAGGGAGAGGAAATGTCTGTATACAAAGGAGGGAAGATGGTTGAGAACATTCATTTTAGAAGATGTCTGTTTATTTACAACTATACTCTATTTTAAGCCATGTTACATGTCACTTATATCAATCTGAAAGTAGATATCTAAATCTTATCTGATTCTTAAGCATTGATTTTCATGGTTCAGATAATGCTTTATTCATGAGCAAAAACTTTATTATTCATCATACAAAATGGTCAAATTGAGAAAAATCATTTTGAAGACAGTGTTTTAAGAAAACTGAAATTTTGTTTTAATTTAATCGCAATGGAGCACATGCTCCGGTGGCAATTTCCCTAGACACCCAACTTCCCCCTATCCTGCACCCACCTACATTTTCCCGCTACAAATTTTAACTTCAAATTATTTTAATGTTTTCGGTAAGTTATTCATCATTTCCCTTGCTAACTCATTCCAATACCCGACACCATTACCTAAAAAGAAAATCTTCCCACACCCTTGTGCCTGAAATCAGGTGCCAGCTTGTGGTCAATATTTTTCCATGCCTCATCACCAGTATATGTCCTGTACACTCCCATGACCCTCCTCATCCTCCTCCTGTGTTGCAGTGAATTCCATTCCAGCTCCTTTATCATATCGGACAAGTGTGAGATTTGTTGGTTTGCTTGAGCGTTACGATAAACCCTGGATGTGGCATAACATCAGGCGTACAAATGCATCCTTGGAAAGGGTTCTCTGGCAGCCGGCTAATTCACACATTGGTTTGATTGATGTGGCCTGCATTGGTAGGGACAGTTATACTCGCCATGGACTCCATCTGAATGTCAGAGGTAAGAGGAAGCTTTCGCTTCTTTTTGCTGATGAGGTCAGAGGATGCCAGGTGAGTGAAAGAGGTATTCCTGTGATAAATGGTGTTAAGTCGCGGCCTTTTTTAGGGTAAATAAAATAGATTTATTAAGATGTCTAAAGGAAATTAATGTCTCTGATGATCATAATTTGTTGAAATTAAAAATTCCAACTGATATACCAGTATGTAAGAATAAAATAAACAATTCAAAGTCATTGCGTCAAAGTGTTCAGACCAGTATTTTCCACCAAAATATAAGAGGAATATTTAGTAAAACTGATGACATTACCTTAAGCCTAGAAGAGATTCAAAATTCCAGAAATTTTAATGTAGACGTTTTGTGTATATCTGAGCATCATTTGTCTGATACAGGAATATCTCAGCTGTCCATCCCAAATTATAAATTAAGCTCTCATTTCTGCAGATGTAAAATGGAGAAAGGGGGAGTTGCCATTTTTGTTAAAAATAATATTGAATGCAGTAGTGTAGTTGTAAGTAAGTATTGTATAGAACAACACTTTGAATGTTGTGTTACTAAACTAGAATATGATAAGGAAGAGCTGATAGTGATAGCAATTTACAGGGCCCCCTCAGGTAATTTCAGACTGTTTTTATCTCATTTAGAGTCTTTGCTACTAAGTTTTACAAATAGCAAACAAATAGTATTATGTGGAGATTTCAATGTTGACTTTCTGAATCACAGCAATGATAGATTAGATATGGAAGCCTTGATGTTGTCTTTTAACTTAACAGCACTTGTAAATTTTCCTACGAGAATACAAAATAATAGCAGGACTGCAATTGATAATTTTTTTATGGATATTTCTCAGTGCAGTAATTACAGCATACTTCCAGTAATAAATGGTATCTCAGATCATGATGCCCAGCTATTATGTATCGAGTCCAGGAACTCTGTTAAACAGATAAAGAAAAGCTGGGTTTATAGAAGAAATATTAGTGAAAATAATATAAAACACTTCATAGATACCTTAAACAACGAAAACTGGTTAGAAGTATATAATGCGCAGGGTGTTAATGCGAAATTTGATTCCTTTCTGAATATATTTCTAACACTTTTTGAAGGTAGTTTCAAAAAAAGGAAAATTATCAACACTCCAAACAATGAACTGGGCATGGGATGGATAACAAAGGGTATTAGAATCTCTAGTAAAACAAAGAGGGACCTTTATTTAAAAATGAGAGAATCAGATAACTATGCACTGAAAGTTCACTATAAACTTTATTCTAAAATACTAAGAAATGTAATAAGGAAGGCCAAGAACAGGTACATATCGGCGAAAATGGAAAATTCAGACAATAAAATGAGAAAAATATGGAATATAATAAAGACTGAAACAGGAAAAACTGTAAATCACTCTAAAGACATAAAAATAGAACAAAATGGATATGTGTATAGCGAAGTAGGGGAAGTTTGTGAAATATTTAACAAACATTTTACGTCAGTAGTAGATAAATTAGGCATAGAAAAGCAATCCCCACATAGTGCTCTAAGGCTTCTTGAGACTGCTTTCCCAAATAGCTTTGTGGAGATGAAATTGCCACCTAATTGAACCTAAAAATTGAAACCTAAAAATTCTTCCAGCTATGACAATATTTCAAGTAAATTACTGAAACGATGTTCAGACTGTATCAGTCATGTACTTGCTCACATTTGTAATGAATCCTTAATACAAGGTGTTTTTCCCGATAGACTAAAATATGCTGTTGTAAAACCATTATTTAAAAAAGGAGAAGTAACATGTGTAGACAACTATCGTCCCATTTCATTACTTTCAACATTCTCAAAGGTTTTTGAAAAAGTCATGTATAGTAGAGTAATAAAACATGTTACACACTATAATATCCTCACTAATTCACAATTTGGGTTCAGAAAAGGATCATCCATAGAAATGGCTATATATTCATTTTTAAATAACACATTTGAGGAACTGAATAATAAAATGAATCCTGTAGGAATATTTTGTGATCTTGCAAAAGCATTTGACTGTGTAAATCATGAATTACTTTTGAAAAAAATGGAATACTATGGTATTTTTGGGACCGCAGGTAAATGGTTTAAATCATACATTGAAAGCCGAATGCAAAAAGTTTCAATTTTTTATTCTAAAATAAGTAAAGATGCTTCATCAGACTGGGAGAAAATAAAACATAGAATTCCACAAGGCTCTGTCTTAGGTCCCCTCCTCTTTCTGTTATACATCAATGACCTTCCTGGAAATTTATCCGACAAAGTTAAGAGTGTTTTATTTGCAGATGACACTAACCTGACTGTGCGTAAAACACCAAACAGTACTATAGAATTTAATGTAAATGAAGTACTTAGAGTAGTAGCAAATTGGTTTAAGGCAAATTCATTAAAATTAAATTTTGAAAAAACACATTATATTAGGTTTAAAACAAAAAACTATGCACAGCCAGATATATGTATCTATACTATTATAAATCTGTAAGCAAGCTGCGTTTGTAGTGAGGCTTGATCTCTAATAACGCAAAAACTACCGCATCAATTTGCATGGTGTTTCCAAATTTTTAAAGCTAATGTTGCTGATCAACATCTGCAGAAGTAGCTAACGACTAATATGTACCATGGGAAGAAGCAAGTCAGTAAAAAACTTCAGAAATGTGAAACTGTAGACCACAGATAATTATACACATTCAGACGGCCACTCCTTTCATAAAGAGACCTGACAAAATTTAGGATTTCCCTTTTTTTTTTTTTTTTTTTTTTTTTTTTTTTTTTTTTACTTCTGCGATTCATTTTTCTGGACCGCAGTACTTCAAAATAAAAAGAATACGTGAATCAAGTATAATCAGCATTTACTTGAATCGTAACAGCTCTGTTGAATTACGAAAAAGTTATATTACTAATATTGAAGACATGTATTGTCTCTGGTAGACTGTTATGCAGTTTGTCTCTGGAACAAAATTGCTACGTGAGCGCTGTACAATACAGCCACAATAAGCCAATACTTAATACGAAATTCAGTTTTTTCTCGAAGAGCGATGTCTGAAAAACAGCTATTATAAATATCAGCAAGTAATAAAACATACTTCTTTCGTAATGACTTGTGCGGAATTGCACATATTTGGAAGTACTTTATTCGATTAATATGTCTCGTGGCTATAACGTGCAAATATAACTAGGCATCCGAAAATTCAGGTATATGCGACTCAAATAATTACATAGAAAATACGGATATATTGAAAGAAACTCAAATAAAAAAATTTTTCATATCCTAATGCTACACCGCGTAAATTATAAAGCTAAAAGCATCGTCCCTTTGGCCTATAACAAAACATATCAGCTGTCATCACCGTCCAGGTTGCATTTCAATCGATTTACAACTTGCGATAATTTTGCCACTCAGAAATAATTGCTTGAGTTACATGCACATTAGTACATATACTGTACCGTGATCCATTTTGACAGTTTTGAATTAATTATATCTGACTGAAATAATGACAATAATGATACGACGATTTGAAACCAAGATTAACTCCAGTTCACGTAAATTTCTATTTTAAAGCACTAATAATTGATGGTGTATCAACATAAAATAAAAACCAATATACAAACAGCAAAAAATAAATAAATCAGAAAAAATTGAGATGCTGTGATTATTGGTAACGAATTTTTATTTCAAATATAACTAGGCATCCTAAAATTCTATTCTACACCGCGTAAATTTTAAAACTAAACCTGTTATGCCTGATGCTAAACAAAACGAGTCAATTGTCATCTGGTCCAGGCTGTTGTTTCGCCATGTACTTACATGCGACTGAAATAATTACATAGAAAATACGGCTATATTGAAAGAAACTTAAATTAAAAATGTTTCATATCCTAATGCTACACCTCGTAGATTATATAGCTTCAGGCATCGTCTCTTAGGCCTATAACAAAGCATCATATCAGCTGTCAGGTTGCATTTCAAGCGATTCACAACTAGCGATAATGTTGCCACTCAGAAATAATTTTTTCAGTTACATGCACGTTACTACATAAACTGTACCATGATCACATCTCGACATTTTTGGATTAATTATATCTGACTGAAATAATGACAGTAATGATACGACGATTTGAAATCAAGAGTAGCTCCAATTCACGTATATTTCAATTTTAAAGCAGGAATAATTGATGGTGTATCAACATAAAATAAAACCAATATCCAAACAACAAAAAATAAATAAATCAGAAAAATTGAGATGCTGTGATTATTCGTAACGAATTTTTATATTTCAGCACACTTCCAAGAGGTCTAAGTCGTAGATTACTGCTATATTTACATAAATTTATGGCACCGCGGTAATAAACTTTTTTAGTTAAGTATCATGGAAATAATATTTTTCATTATATCCACAGATACATCCTTAACAAAGTTTATACCTACCTATTTAATCCCAGGCAAAGATTACACATAAAATCGCCCAAAAAAAATTACAAATAATGATTATAATATCAGCTTTATTAACATTACAACTGTTATATATCCATTTAAATTTTCGGTACCACGGTTAACGTGGAATCCTCCATATCAGCATTTAAAAATATTATGTTTTAGCTGAGTTAAATATTGCTTTCAGAAATAATATTATTTACTAGCTGGTACCCACGACTTCGTTCGTGATTGAAAAAAATTCATATTGACAGCTATAGATATCTAACCACCATAGTGCACGATGGGAGACTCGATACTATTACCACACACAAATACCAGTCTTCTGCACTATGTAGTTCCGGCAGCAAAGTAAAATTTACGGATACACACAAGTCTTTGGATGAAATACGAAAATATTCATGATCGACCAATTTCAAACACCATATCTCACACACTCCCACAGTTACCGAATTTCAGCCAACGTTGTGATCGATGGGAGACTCTGTGTTACTACCACACACAAACGCCAGTGATCTGCGATTGATAGTTTTCACTTAAAAGTGATACACCGTCACACATGCGTCTTTGGCAGAAATATGAAATTACCGCAGGTCGACCATTTTCATCCCCCATATCTTCCACACCCCCATAGCTACAGACATCTAACAACCATAGTGCACGACAACAGACACGATTCTACTACCACACATAAACACCAATGCTCTATGCTATGTAGTCGTGGCAGTAAAGTGAAATCTGCGGAGACACATCCCTTTCGTCGAAATACGAAAATATCTTTGGTTGGCCACTTACAACCACCATATCTCCCACACAACCACAGTTTCTGAAATTCGGCCGCTGTTGTGATCGAAAGGTGGCTTTGTGCTACTACTACACACAAATGCCAGTTATCTGTGATCTATAGTTTTCGCTGAAAAGTGATACACCATGGCACTTTTGTCTTTGGCAGAAGTATGAAATTGCCACAGGTCGATCACTTTCAACCCCCATATCTCCCACACCTCCATAGCTACCGACATCTAACAACCATAGTGCACTACATGAGATACGATTCTACTACCAAACACAAACACCAATGCTCTATGCTATGTAGTTGTGGCAGAAAAGTGACATATGCGGAGACAGTCGAAATACGAAAATATCCTTGGTCGGCCACTTACAACCACCATATCTCCCACACAACCACAGTTTCTTAAATTCGGCCGCTGTTGTGATCGAAAGGTGACTTTGTGCTACTACTACACACAAACGCCAGTTATCTGTGATCTATAGTTTTCGCTGAAAAGTGATACACCATGACACTTTTGTCTTTGGCAGAAGAATGAAATTGCCACAGGTCGATCACTTTCAACCCCCATATCTCCCACACCTCCATAGCTACCGACATCTAACAACCATAGTGCACTACATGAGATACGATTCTACTACCAAACACAAACACCAATGCTCTATGCTATGTAGTTGTGGCAGAAAAGTGACATATGCGGAGACAGTCGAAATACGAAAATATCCTTGGTCGGCCACTTACAACCACCATATCTCCCACACAACCACAGTTTCTTAAATTCGGCCGCTGTTGTGATCGAAAGGTGACTTTGTGCTACTACTACACACAAACGCCAGTTATCTGTGATCTATAGTTTTCGCTGAAAAGTGATACACCATGACACTTTTGTCTTTGGCAGAAGTATGAAATTGCCACAGGTCGATCACTTTCAACCCCCATATCTCCCACACCTCCATAGCTACCGACATCTAACAACCATAGTGCACTACATGAGATACGATTCTACTACCAAACACAAACACCAATGCTCTATGCTATGTAGTTGTGGCAGAAAAGTGACATATGCGGAGACAGTCGAAATACGAAAATATCCTTGGTCGGCCACTTACAACCACCATATCTACCACAGTACCTCAGTTTATGAAATTCGGCCGCTGTTGTGATCGAAAGGTGACTCTGTGCTACTACTACACACAAACGCCAGTTATCTGTGATCTATAGTTTTCGCTGAAAAGTGATACACCATGACACTTTTGTCTTTGGCAGAAGTATGAAATTGCCACAGGTCGACCACTTTCAACCCCCATTTCTCCCACACCCCCATAGCTACCGACATCTAACAACCATAGTGCACGACAGGAAAGACGATTCTACTACCACACACAAACACCAAAGGTCTATGCTATGTAGTTGTGGCAGGAAAGAGAAGTATACAGAGATACGAATTTTTGGTCGAATTATGAAAACGCCCTGCGCTGACCAACTTTAATCATTATATCTTCCACATCCCCAGAGCTATCGGCATTCGGCCAACGTTGTGCACGACAGGAAACTCCATGCTACTTCCACCCACAAACATCAGTGATCTGTGCTAGGTAGTGGTGGCTGAAAAGTGAAATATATGAAAAAACCCGTCTATTTTTATATATATATAAGATTACTACCACAGATATTCTATATTGTAACCAAGTTTATGCTCATCTATATACTCGCAGCCAAAGTTCACGCATAGTGATAATTGCAGCTGTGAAAACGTTTTAATTGTTAGTGCTGTGAGTTGGGTAAGTATAAAAGTTAATGATATGCTCTTGCGAAAGAGATCTAATCTGTCGGGGTCAACTTCTGCAGCTAAAAGATGTCGCCGAAATCGGCTAAATGAGAGTGAAATAGACCGACAACATCGTCTGCAACATCAAAGAGAACGAGATGAAATAGCTAGAACAAATGAAAGTAACGCTAAATCCATAGCTTCTGAAAGCGCACAGAAGAAAGAATGTCGTTTGAACCGTGAAAGCCTTTCTAAACAATAAATGTTTATACTTCGCACAATAATTACAACCACGAATTACTACTGTTAGTTTTTCAGGAACCTTTTCTACTATTGAATCAATTCCATCACGTTAAAATATGACATCAGTATGAAAACCGAACCTAACGTATTAACCGAAACAAACGAAACTATTCAGAATACATTAACAGTTCATGCCTTTCCACGTTAATGTCTGATAAGAGAATAAAATCGGTAAATAATTTCTACACCTGCCAAGGCACGCGCGCGTGAAGCAGCGGGCAAATGCTAGTAAACTATAAAAACAACACAATCTTAGAAACAGAGAGTATAAAATTTCTTGGTATTAAAATAGATCAGAAACTCTGTTGGCATGATCATATCACTACACTACTAACAAAGTTAAGTAGTGCCACCTTCGCAATACGAACACTTTCTCTAACAGCAGATCTAGAATTAATGAAACAGGTGTACTCCTCATATTTTCATTCAGTAATGTCATATGGCATAATTTTTTGGGGAAACTCTTCACAAAGTAAAAAAGTTTTCATAGCACAGAAAAGAGCTATTAGGTTTCTGTGTAGGGTAAAACCAAGAACTTCTTGCAGACAACTGTTTAAGAAACTCAATATTCTTACAATGTATTCTCAGTACATATATTCTCTCATGAGCTTTGTCATAGAAAATTTTAACCTGTTTACACCTAATTCACAGGTACACAGTTTCAATACGAGAAACAGAAATAACTTGCATAAAACACAAACATCTCTGTCATTAGTACAAAGAGGAGTTAATTATTCTGGGATACATCTGTTTAATAAACTACCTAATCGTATAAAACAGCTTTCAGATAATAAAGATGTATTCAAACAAAAACTTAGAGATTATCTTATTGGCAACTCCTTCTACTCCATTCAAGAATTTGAAGAAAATAATTAATTGTACTCATTATGACGTTTGCAAAACTCAGTTGCAAAAATGTATGTTTATTATTATTTCTTGTATTTGTAAAATATTTATATATATATATATTTACTATGATATGACTCATATTATGTGTATATGTATCAACAATGACATGTTTCACATCCCAGAGGTACTTCCTCACCAGGGATCCATGGAACAAGATTGATAAATAAATAAATAAATATCTGTCACTGATTGCATTCTGCGATAATTTCCAGAAACAAATCTAGCAGCCCATTTTTGCACCCTCTCTAATTCCTGTATTTGATAAGCAAAATGTGGATCCCATACTACACTACCATTTTCGAGCAATGGTCTAACCAAAGTTTTGTAACCCAATTCATTCTCTCGTGCATCCCATCATCACTCTCTCCAACAAATGCAGAATTTTGAAACCTTTTCCTACCACCTGCCCAATGTGTCCTGCCCATTTAAGCTTGTTATCAAATGTAATGCCAAGATATTTACATTTCAAGTCTTCAGCAAGCAATTCTTTCCCCACCTTATATTCATAATTAACCCTTTGTTTTTTATTTGTGTATCTAATAAGCTGACTCTTCTTTGCATTTATCTTCACCCCATGTTTACCAATCCAACTAAATATTCTGTTCAGATCACCTTGCAACTGTTTACAGTTCTCAATTGTTTTGATCCTTTTATACAGCATTATATCATAACAATCTAATTTCAGATTATAAACAATCAACACAATTATTCATTAGAATAATGAATAGCAATGATCCCAATACGCTACCCTGTGGTACTCCCATTCTTACTTCCACTTATTTTGATACTGCATTTCCAACCCTAACTTTCTGTTTTGTACCTTTTAAAAACTCTTCTAAGCAGCAAATCATTTTCTCATCCACTCCAATAGGTTTTACCTTATTTACTACCATTTTATGGCTCACTCTGTCAAACACCTTTGAAAGGGAGCGTGCACAAACCACGTAGCTCCATTTTGGCCTACTGTGAACCCCCCCTCCCCCCCACGTAGCCCTACGTGGCTTTTGCCTCTACCCCCCCCCCCCCCACCCCACGTAGCACGTAGCTTTTTTCCCTTTTGATTCCAGAAGATATTTTGTACTGTTTTCTCTTGTCAGACGATTGTAAATTATGTAAGGAGATGATAAACTGACAGAAATAAATATTCACATGCTGTTGTGTGTTTTGTTCCCCATTTTAACTGTCAAAAATGTTATGAAAGGAAAGCTACGTGGCCTGGCTCGGAACCCCCCCCCCCTCCCCCCATGTAGCCCAACGTAGCCTTCCAGCCAACCCCCCCCCCCCCCCCTTGGACCGAGCCACATGGTTTGTGCGCGCTCCCAAAGATCTAGTGCTACACTATCAATTTGGCCTCTCTTGCCTATTTCATCTGAAATATCTTGCATATATCCCACCAACTGAGTAAGCGGGTGGAAGGTGATTGAGAACCAAACCACCAGTGATCACAATCTAATTATGTTCGAACTGGGAAGACTGCGGGACGGTGCGCGCGAAGGCGCCTGTACCAATATTCAACGGCTATATGACATCAGCAAAGCCAACTGGCCAAGGTTGAGGAGTTGCTTTATTCCCCCCCAAGTCGAAGATAAAGATTTTGATGTGGACAAGGCTGCGGAAGAAACAATTCGAGCAATCCAGGACGCAATGAGAACTGCAATTCCACTAAAGAAAACAACGGGAGTAAAAGACAAACCATGGACAGAAAGATTGCAGAACCTACGAATCACAATGAGGAAGGCAAGAAAAGCATATCAACGTTGCCTCATTACAGAAGAGAGACAGACTCTTCTAGATAGATATAGGAACAAAAAGCAAGAGTTCAAGGATCTGTTGCTGAAGACAAAACAAAAAAGCTGGGAAGCCTTCGTCAGACAAAATATGGGATCAGGCCCATGGGGCATCCCCTACAAGATTGCCGCTGGCAAAATTAGGCCACCTACAACCTTGTCTACAGTAAGAAAACTGGATGGATCTATGACCACCAACTGGATGGAAACTGCACGGGAGTTACTTGCCGTGCTACTTCCAGATGACAATACAGAAAACGAGACAGATCAGCAAAGTGAACTGCGTCAAAAAATGTGGGATCCCTACAAGAGTGAACATCAAAAATGCGTCATATCAGATGAAGAGATAGTAGAGGCAATATTTTCCCTTCCAAAAAGAAAAGCACCTGGACCTGATGGGATACCAGCGGAGGTCCTCCAGGAGCTGGTCATCCAACTGGTTCCCACCTTAAATAAACTTTTTAACGAATGCCTGGTACAGGGAAAAATACCAAATGCATGGAAAACGAGTGACGTGATTATCATAGCGAAAGGTGGAGGCAAAGACCCACAATTTCCAAAATCCTATCGTCCAATCTGCTTACTCAATGTTCTAGGGAAAGTACAAGAAAAGATACTTTGCAAGAAACTAAAGGAACATAGATTAAAACATGGGATGAACCCAAATCAGTATGGGTTCAGAGCAGGCAAGTCAACAGAAGACGCCATCAACCGCTTAATGGAAATAGCTCAAAACTCTTCCAAAAATTATGTGGTGGGAGTATTTGTGGATATCGCCGGCGCATTCGACAATCTCTGGTGGCCCGCGCTGTTCGAACGCTTAAGAAACATCAACTGTCCAAAAAACCTCTATACCAGTTTTAGAGATTATTGTAGAAATAGATATGCCAAATTGCGGTGCCCCAACAAGTACATAGAGAAAAGACTGACGAAAGGTTGCCCGCAGGGATCAGTGTGTGGACCAATTTTCTGGGACATTGGTTTGGAACCGGTCATGGAAATATTGCAACAAATGTCAGAACTGCTGGGTGTGGTGGCATTCGCCGATGATCTCGCACTTCTGATAGACGCGGACACCAGGCAGGAACTCGAAACAAAATGCAAAGCAGTATTGGATTGCCTGAGTAAGTGGTGTGCAGCAGTTAAGTTAAACCTAGCCCCACAAAAGACGACCTACATGCTCCTAAAAGGAACACTCAAACGAAATCCGGTAATTAGGATCCAGGGAAAAACGATAAAGAGAAAAGCAGTAGTCCGCTACCTTGGTGTAAACCTGGAGGAACAACTGAAATTTGCGTCTCACATGGAGGAAGTATGTGGAAGAGCAGCACTGGTAATGCACAAATTGATAAGCATTGGCGAACGACGGTTTAATCTGCCTCCGCTCGTCATAAGAAGATATCACGATGCAATACTGACCTCCATTACTGGATACGCTGCAAGCACGTGGGCCAAGCACCTAAGAAAGGTCAAACCAAAAGAGCTGCTTCGCCGTACGCAGCGAGGAATTCTGCTCCGACTAACTGGGGCCTACAGAACAACGGCCACAGATGCCCTAACGGTTATACTCGGTATCTGGCCCCTGGACCTGGAAGTAAGGAAGCGAGGAGCGCTATACTGGATTAAAAAAGGAAGGTATGACCAAGCTGCTGAAATAATTGGAAGGCCTGTTGAAACCAAAATAGATATTTGGGATGCGCTGATGGATGAATGGCAGCAAACATGGACTAACAGCAACACGGGCAGAAGGACCTTCGACATGCTTCCTTGCGTGAAAGAGAGAATGAACATGACTCACCTACAACCATCTCCAGGGCTCATACACTACACATCTGGCCAGTGTCCATACAACAGTTTCTTAGAACAGAGAGGCCTCAAAGAAACAAACAGGTGCGACTGTGGTGAAGTAAGTACTCCCGAGCACGTGGTTTGGGAGTGCAAACAAACTGAAGAATCAAGAGCATATCTCCAAATACAACTTCAGAACAGAAGAATATACGATATACTGCATGATACCGAGCTCTGGCACTTGCTGGATGAAGCTGCTAATCTAGCGTCGCAGCGCGAGAAGGCGAGATTTGTTGAATTGAAACAGGCAGAGCGTAGGGGACGCCGCGAGCAACCGGCATCAGAAGCAGAAAGAAGGACAGGAGAGGAAGAAACTCAAGAGCAAAAAACAACCCAAATTTGACTACAAGCACTGCCCATGACTAAGGCGGTGCCTGCACCAGGAAGATGGCAAAGACTCAATTCATCGTAGTGCCTCTGGAAGCCAGAGGCACCTTCTCCAGGGCTCAGGGGGTGGCCTGCTCTGATTCCAGCAGAGAACTCCTGATGGGGGAGCAGGTGGCTCCAGGGACAAACCGGAGAAGAACGAGACCACTACCTGGAACGTGAAGCTGGCTGACGACACTTTGTGGTCAGTATGTCAGCAGTCGCCCCGCTGCATCAGCAGAGACAGCTAGCGGCCAGATGTCGACGCAGGCCAGCAGTGGTAAAAGAAGAACGTATACAAATAGACAGTTTATTAATTAGAAGTATGAAAATACAAAGACAATTGCTAATTTTGGTGTGAATTAGTAAGATGGTAGATTAATTAGTAGATTAGTTGGTAGATTAAGTGGTATATTAATTATTAGAATAATTAGTAGATTTACTATTAGAATACTTAAATCCATTAAATCCTTAAAAATAATTATCCAGATATATTATTAACAAAAAAATAAAGTAAATTGTTTTAAGAATAAAACTGTAGAAACTAAGGGCCTACTTTAGGTAACAAGGTAGTAGGCTATGTAAAATCAGGAAATAAAAAAAAAAAAAAATATATCCCACCAACTGAGATTCGCGTGAATATCCTTGCCTGAACGCATGTTGGCTACTTGAAAACCACTTACGTTCCTCACATACATTTCTGATGTGGTTGCATATCAATCTTTCAATTAATTTACCTGCCACTGAAGTCAAACTGATTGGCCTGTAATTTTTGACTCTATTTCTCACCCCTCCTTTATGTATCGGTACTTTTCCAGTCCTGTGGTAAGCAGCAAGTATCCAGACTGAATTTAAATAATATTTCAAGATAAGGTACAATGTCACATCTGGCTATCTTCAAGATATCTAGTATCTACACCAGCCCCTTTATGTTTTTTCAGCTTTCTTATATCTATCATGATTTCCTCAGGATGAATTTCAAATTATAGTATCTTCATTTCTAATTGTATTGTTAAGCTCGTTCTCCTAATTAGACCATCCCGTTTCTGATTCATTGTCCCTAATGCTCTCACTAAACCAGTTACTTAAAATCTCTCCCTTTTTTAAATCCTCAGTAACTTCTTCTCCATCCTTATCTATAAGCGTATCTACACCCTCCCTTCCCCTCAGTTTTCTGATGTAGCCATAGAAATTTCTAGATGCATCAGTCAATGGTCCTCCTGCACTGACAATACTCTTCATAAACCCATCTTTAGCTACTTTCCTTGTTTAGTTGTTTTAAATATTCCCTACTACCCTGCTGTCTCTTAACTCTCTTATGTTCTCTTCATACCTACCTCTTTAACCTCCTCACTTCCCTATTATAGTACACAGGTTCTCTACTTCTCTTTATTTTCTGGTTTGGAATAAATTTTTCTTCCTCCTTTATTATCTCCTTGAACTCTTCCCACCATGACTCTACTGTACTTGTGCCTTCCTTCCATTTGCTGAATCGTTCTCTGAAATATCTTTTTAAATTTGAAATCTGTGCTTTTTTTATAATTGTACCTATTTACCCTACAATGTTGGCTGCTGGTTCACTGAATACTCTAATATCCATCAGAACTGCTTCATGAGTACATATTCCTTCCGTTACTTGACACCCCACAAGTTTATCATCGGGCTTTATTAGGGAATGTATCCAAAATATTTGGTCCCCTAGTGTTTTGTTCTACCACTTGTGTAAATCATCCTTCCCTTATTAAGGTATTTGCAAATCTTTGTTCCTGTGTGTTATTAATCTTATTTCCTTCCAGTTTACACCTGGTAAATTTAAATCCCCACCAGTAATGATCATTCTATTCTCACCTCTGAAATCTGAGTATGAATTTAATTTCTCCCCAAGAGCCTCACCTTCATCTTTCATTCTTCCACTATGGTAAGCAGCCAACACCCTGATTTTTTCTTTTTTATTACCCCAGAAATCTACCCCAAGTAACTATTAACACCAGTGAACTGTGGTAGTTTTTGCTAACTAGTATGAAGACTCCTCCACCAGTTGCTCCTCTATCTCTGCGGTACACTCTGTAACCATCAGGAAAAACCTCACTGTCTAGTACTTCTTCTTTTAACCAACTCTACCCCAATTATTACTTGTGTTTCGTGTATCTCTATTAAGTTTGAAAATTTGGTTACTTTGTTCATTATACTTCTACAGTTTATCATTAACACCCTTATTACTGGCTTTATATTTTCATCATTTATCTCCTCTTTCCCAGTTTTACCCCAGTCAGTTATTGTTTCAGCAACTTCATCTATTTCTTGTACACCTGTTATTTTTCCCATTGCTGATCTGCAATCAGTATCACTTTGATCATCTATTTCTGTCCCTTCACCAGCAGCCCCTAACCTAAAAGAGGCACAGTTCTGACCCCATCATCACAGTAAATGGGCTCCCTTATTGCTTTAGCTAACAACTCAGAAAGTACTCCATTCCCCCTTCTATTTAGTTGTAGGCCATGCCTAGTGAAACCCCACCTACCAATGGTGTTCACAGGCACAACCCCCAACACAGAACTAATGCCTTTCCCAAGTAGCACTTACGTTTCCACATTTACGCTCCTCACAGCATAGTTCAATTGAGGTCGGTCATGGCAACTTAGGACCTGCATGAGCTCCACCCTGGTATGCTGTGCCTCCTTCACCACTTTGCTCAGGTCACTCTCTATACTATAACTCGCGTTTCTATCAATACTGTTCCACGTACCTCCTACTATCACTACTCTATGATCCTTAGTGATACTCCTACATAGTGAACCTATATCCTCTATTACTTGACTTAATGTTTCACTAGGTTTGATTAAACTAGTGACCTGGTAACCTGTACCTAACTGATACTGCAGAAGAGGGTATGTACCTTTCCCATGGCTACTACCAAGCAGCAGAACCCTATTCTTGACTGCATGCCCTTATTCTTAAAGGCCTGCTGGATCTTGCCTACTTCTACATCTACATGACGCTCTTCTCCTCCTGACTCTGGCAACAGGTCAAACCTATTTTCCCCACAATTACTAAAGTGTCTGGCTTCTTCATCCTGTTAACTATGTTTCTCCTATGACTTGTTACCAGCTCCCATCCATCCTTCTCAATTTCCTACAACCCACTATCTCTACTTTCAGCATGCTGTGCCTGAGCAGTCTGAGCCTTCATAGGCTGAGCCCCCACATGCTGAACCTCAACAGTTGGAGCCACCACAGGCCATGTCTCCACAGGATGAGCCTTAAGAACCCTGATCCTTTCACGCAACTCCCTGATCATTTTGCCCATCTCCCACATTCTATCATTCCTAAGACAAAGTGAACAAAACCACGGGAGAGCCTCATTATTTCCCGTTACCTCTTCCTCACATGCCCAGTGAAACCACTTCTTACACCAACTACAACCCACCCCCTTCGCAACATACCTACGGCAGGTGCAACAGTTTTCAGTCATGATTTTCCCAAATACTTCAAAACAAACCTTAAATTTATTTGATAAAGTAGTCTAATAAAGTTTATATTTTTAACACTTTTATTAAATATGGTAGGTCCTATACTAGACTTACTGTTATATATATCTCTCATTTGTTGCAACAGTGACATAACTAAAAAACGACAATTTTGTAGACGGACCAATTCAAATGTCTCATGTGAAACAACTTAATGCGTTCATTTGAAAATAACTTATCAGCAAGTTTTATCCAAAGAATACATTATAAAAGAAGGGAAAACATATAGTATCAGTTGCATTATTTATGAAAATGGTCCATCCTAAGAATATAACTCAAGACAGTTCATTGTTTTTAGTTATGTCATTGTTTCAGCAAATGAGCGATATATATGTGTGTGTGTGTGTGTGTGTGTGTGTGTGTGTGTGTGTGTGTGTGTGTGTAGTTAAATTGAAGCTTTATGAATTTCGAAACGAACTTAAGATGAAGAGCCGAAACCATTTAGTGCTAATGTGGACAACAACTAATTAGTTACTTTTTTATATAAAAAAGCTAGGACGTTTTTATTTTAGTGTATTAGAGGGGAATTAAACACAATTATTTTTCAGGCAGAACAGGTTAATTACTACAACGTCCGTTTTTGTTTTTGTAAACTTGATTGTGATATCGATAGTGGAACTTAAAATATCGATATTGCATTAACCTAATGTGAACAACTGGATGCTATATATGAATACTTATGTTTATTATTTATAATTTCCAGTTGTTTTATTACTATTCCAGAACTAATTAATTAACAAACTGTGTTATTTTAAAAGGGAATAGAGCCTTAATATAGAACGATACAAAAACCTTAACAATCGAAGTTCGAACTAGTGTTTTGAATTTTTACAGTATATAAGAAATTGAACACTATAAAATAACTTAAGCCACTATGTTTACCTATGCTATAGTATTAAAATTAATCTAACTACCAAGCTTATGCTAAATTTAATTCAGTGAAATGTGCAATAATTAGCAAAGAGACCTTAACAACAATGACGCAAACTTTAAAACTGTTATTTATGGAATAATCTTAAATAATTCTTCTCGCTATCAATAATTGGAAGAGTTTAGATGATATTTAAAGTAATTTAGTCTACAAAAACTTAGCTGATGATGAAAAATCGCTGTTTTGTGAGCAGCTGTCCGCACACACAGTCAAACCTCTCTCATTCGAGTTCTGCTGACAGAACTTATGGTTGTATTTATCAATCTCCCCATTTGCCTTAATTACCATATTGTGTACACTGTTTACGGTGCCAGAGCTTTGATCATACAACCATTTTGTACAACATACATCCTACATGGGATGACACAAGCCTGACGTTGAGTGTACATTGCTACCAGGGCCATATTTTGGATCTGAAGACCCCCTAGGCTGAATCTGTGGTGTAAGACTACTCCCACAAATGTTTTGAATTTTAACCTTTTTACAGAAATTTTCTAACTAAAAACCTAAAAATAAACAGATTCAAATTCATTATTGTAGAAAATTTCACTATATTGTATTTAGAAATTAATGAATTGGTGAGATAAAAATGAATAGAATTATAAATCATTAAGGTATTCAGCATAATTTATTAACATTGCTTTGAATATTAATAACGTAAAAAGAACACAAAGTTGATATTCGTGTATATGTTTTCAAATATGCAAAAATCAGTATTTCAATTTTGAAATGTTATACTGTAATTTTAAATAAATATATAAGTCAAATGCAAAATGTCACCAAACAAAACAAAAAAATATGTAACAAACAAGAAAAATTTAATTACGTTTAATCCAAAAATAATTTGTTGCTATTTAAACTTAAAATGAAAGAATTGGGAACTAATTTGTCATTCCAAATCTTTCGGATATAAAGGCTGGAGAATTGAAGTTGGTAACGCAGTTGCACATCAGTGACGTTAACTTACAATCATCTGCCCTAATCATAGTATATTCTAATCTTATATTACAAGACTTATAAGTCCTCATTGTTGTGCTGCAAAGTTATATTTTTTAGGTTGTACATAACAGTTCACCTGTGTTTCAAAGCACTGACCTGTGGATGTGTGAATATTGTTTTCAGTGTTTACTCGCATTTCAGTTTTTTCATTGCTAAAATCAGTTCAGGTGAAATAAGCTACTTTCTTTAAACATGTTACAAAAAAAATATATTTCTTTGTGTCGCTGGCCCATAGGCTGTAGCATAGATAACCTATGTGTAAATAAAATACTTGATATCCACAGAAGTTCATAACTACTCCGGCCTGCATCCAGAGTGGAGTAAGGAATGTTTAGTTATCTTAAGGTCTGGGAGATCATCAATACAGCATGGGTACTACAGTGAAACTTGGATAATTTGAAGCTGATGTGAGCAATGAAAAATTCAAAATATCCAAGCATTGTAATTAAATAAATTTTGTCACAATAACGTGATGGTGAAATGACAATTATAGTTTTACGAACAATTGTTCCACAGTATTGGAAACACATTTAGTGAATTTAAAACCAGTTTTGTGTACAATGGTTTCTTCTTCAGTGTACCAATGAAATTCACACAGGAGATAGAACACCTCCAACAGTTTAGGGTTTTACATATTTTAAACTTTAACTTGCTTTTCCCCAGTACTGCAGATGAATCTGCACTCTTCTTGAGAAACACTTCTATCAAAATTTAATTCTGTCGATATACACGTGAAGACATTATTGCAATTATACACTGGGAAAATCTCTGTTCTTACATCTAGTGGTATTGATTTAACATTTGACAAACTTCTTGGATTAACAGATTTTGCAATAAACAGTGGCAGCTTTTTCACTGCCATCTGTACTGTCCATAAACAATGAAATGGCTCTTCCTTTACTGTTTATCTCCTACTGCATGTCCCCCTTTAGATGCTAATGTTTTGTCTGGAGTATGTTTGAAGAAAAACAAACCTCTTTCATCAATAAAACATGCCCATTACAAACATTTGCAGCTGGGCCGCATTTAGGCTTTGTGGACCCCAAGGCTAAACATGTGGTGCGTGGCTCCACTGTTGGCAATGTCCCCTCTAACCGTGGGCTTAAATTCGAAATTTGGGGGACATTTTTTTTAGCTCTGCTACTTGTGGTGCGGGCCCCTAGGCTACAGCCTATGTAGCCTATGCTTAAATGCGGCCCTGATTTGTTGGTTCTTGATACATTCTTGCACTAATACCACACACAGACTTACAGGCAATATCATTCCCCCTCCCCACCTCCTTTCTCTCTGAGAATAAGCAACCAACCAGCTGCTACAAGCATTAAAATCACATTTTCTAAATTTCCAGAGGGTTCTTCCACTTTTTCTGGTATAAGGAGGCCACTAAGGAACATTTTTGTTATGTTGTCCTTGTTTGAACCATTTCAGAATGCACTCATTAACATCGGGATTGTCTGGTTCTCCCACTCCTTTGTCATCCTTTCCATTTTCGCCAGAAACATTACTGAGAATTTTGTCCTTATTTATTTCTACAGTAGACAGTAGTCACAGAATTGCTGTTCATTGGGGTGTTTAATGTTTTTGTTGCAATCTATGACTGTGGCTTTGCTACCTAAGATTATGACCAAATTTTGCAGTTGAAGTTGAAATTAAGTTCTTTCCTATTAACATGGCCACCAACTCCTTAAAGTCACTTCACAATTATACTTTAAATTGTATATGTCCTCCTCAAATAAACTTCCTTTTATCTTTGTGAACTGAAACTACCATATGTTATCTTGGTTGTCCGGGTTGAACTACACCAGTTTATCAAAACCTAACATTTCAGCTGTCATTTTATGGCCTTCTTCAGAGGAATGTCATGGCTGGAATCAGTGTTGCCTATATATAGCTACCAAAGAGAGCGCTAACCATTCGGAGTGGTTTCACTCAAGCGACCGCTCCCAGTGGTCCGATGGTAGCCTGCAGCCTGCCCTTTCCTAATCAAACATGACAATAGTTGGTCAAGTTGTAGCCTGTTGTCCGTGTTCATATTATCTAGTCTTTTTTTGATTTCCAAGGTTTCTCTGACTCGCCTGGGCCACCATCTGCTTTCCTGAACCAGTACACTAGTGTCTCTAAATAAAATTGTGTGCCCACTGTCCTGCAGAATGTTATGTTACAGCTGATTTGCTGACATCGTTACTTTTAAAATGTCTTATGCGTTCACACAGCCTTTCCTTGACCGTCCATCCAATCTCGCTGATATACACTTAGCCACAGCTACAGGGTATTGTATATGCCCGCTGTCTGCATTTTCTCCCTCCTGTCTTTAACCTTTACGATCACATCAGAAATCTTCCTAGGAGCTCCGTATTTCGGACATATGTTATTTTTCTTTAAAAGACGGTCAATTTTATCTGTCACCCCCTGGATGTAGGGTAATACTGCCATGGATCCGTCTGTTTGTCTTCTGGCTTCAACTTGCGGTGCTAGGGCACAGGGTGGTGCTTGAGGTTTAATCCTTGCGGTAACGTTATTGATGTCAAGGATGTAGCCACTGGCCAGAAACTTCTCCTTCAAAATTTCTCTTTCAGCGACTATGCTTGCTTCGTCACTGACTATGGTAGCATGGGCGGTTAATGTTTTTTATAATTTCGCATTTCACTGCTGGATGTTGGTGAGAAGCTGCATGCAAATAGTGATTTGTGTGCGTGGGCTTGCGATAAACCCCATGGCCCAGGGAGCCTTCTTCCTCCCGCTTCACGATCACGTCCATAAAAGGAAGCTGTTTGTCCACCTCAATTTCCATGGTGAACTTAATTTTGTCATGAGCACTATTTAAGTGTTGGAAAAAAGCTTGGAGGGTTTCTCACCCATGAGGCCAGATAACAAATTTCGTCCTCGTATTGCAGCCAGAAAGAAGGTTTCAGATTGTACTTGTTGATCACTTCAGCGTGAAACGCCTCCATAAACACATCAGCCACAATTGAAGACAGAGGGCAACCCATCGCTGCTCCCTGATTCTGTTGGTAGAAGTCACCCTTGTATTAAAAGAAGGTAGTCCTAAGCCAGAATTCTTCCAACAGGCTGATATTTTCTAGTCGTTCCCTGATGATGTTGATGGCTTCATCAATTGGCGTGTTTTGTAAACAGTGACGTGATGTCAAAACTAACTAGTAAGTCATCGTCTTCCAGATACCTGTCCTTGATCCTGTTTATAAAATTATAAGAATTCTGAATTGTAAAAGTAGAGTTAGTCAGATTCTTTAGCTTTTCAGCCAGATATCTTGCCAGCAAATGTGTCTGGAGACTGAAATGCACTGACAATTGGTCGTAATGGCACCCTATCTTTGTGTATCTTGAGCAGGCAATATTTCATTCAATGACTGGCTGCATTGATCGCAAGGCTTGCATGAGCTCAGCCACTTACTTCTTTTAACTTAACAAAGGGTATAACCCGAAATATTGTATTTTATGTGTTTGTGTATTGTTTTGTGTTGCTGCTGCTCTTCTCCCTTCAACTTTGGTGAGTGTTGGGTGTATTTTATCTGTCCTTACCATATAACTATTGCCTCACGGCAGTTCCTTTCTTCTATTGTTATTGATATAAAGTTTTATTATTTAGTTTTATTTTTCTTTATATATTTTTGTTTTGCATGTCCTTTTTACTTTGCATGTCCTTTTCACTTTGCCATAATTATCGACTGTCTACTTCTCCCCTCGCCATCCCAAACCCCAACCATTGCCATCACCAACCTTCACACCTTGTTCATCTCTGGTATCAGTTAATGTGGCAACTCTCATTGTGTACACATTGCTTTCCTCTAATCATGATTTAGGTTTATATCAAGATATTGTAGAATATGTTCATGTTAATTTTTTTTGTGTTTCCCTCCTGCTTTCAACTGCAATGTGTAATCATTTTACTTTGTCTACCCTTACTTATGTTCAAATTATTATGTATTTATTAATTAATTATTTCAGTCAATCAGTATTCACCAGTATAAGTGATTAAAACATTTTTTTTGCTGTGCTCTCTCCAAATCCCTTTCCACAAAGTAACAATTAAAGTATTTGTGCTATGTTAGTACACACCATGAAGTACACTTCTCTAAAATGTATTTTTTTACATACACTGTTATTTTAAAATTTGATAAATTGGAAAAATATATATTTAAAGTTTTAATTTGTTACATGTTGTTTACATGTTTGTTATTTTTGTTAGATGAACTGCGGAAGATAGCTTGGCCCAGAATGCTTGGTATTGATATAAATACTGCATCTGGTCAGCCCAGCCAGGCAGAACTAGAAAATCACAGAGAATATCAACAAGTGGTTCTGGATGTTAATCGTTCACTTAAGAGATTTCCACCAGGTTGGATCTACATCTATTAAAATATTTTTAGTAAATGTTAGAAATCTTGAAACCTAGTAAAGAAATGCCTTGAGCACTTTTGCTAACCTCGTTTAACTCTTGGATGGTTGCATTTCCAAATGTAGATAGTTCTAAAGTGTTTATGTTAATTATTTTTGCTTGAACCCTTCTTATATTTTGGTCCTTGCAGTTCCTGTCTGTTGCCAAAAACCTATAACCACTGTTTTTTCTTAATAAAATTGCTGATGCTTTGAATATCACTTTGAAGGTGGCTACACATTGGTGTCGTGTAAAAACTATCATGTAGAGGAAGATGACATCACATTTTAGTGTCGCATGCAAATCTTTTTATCAACTGCCGGTGGCATCAGGTTGATGTCTCATATAAAGTTGGCACTATTTTTGTGTCACATACAAAGTTGTGATATAATTAATGGTTGTGTCATGTTGTTTGTATTATGTATAAGGCAATAATTAATAAAGGCTGATGTTTGTTCACATTAGCAGATTTTCAATTTCTCGTATTTTATTAAAACAAAAACAAACAAAAAATTGAGCCCTTCAGTAATGTCAAATGAAGGAGCAGTATGTTTATACAGCATGGTTGTGTCATCAACTTTATCCGTTGTTCAATTGAATTTGGTAATTCTAAAAAAAAAAAAAAGTGCCAGTGTGGGTGTGTTCACTAAGGCTCCATGCCACTGGAATGGGGAGGTATGACAGGCCAGGGTTCAAATCCAAGGTCCAGCGCATTGGCTGTCTTGAGTGCGGTTTTTTAATCAGTTTCCCACAGTCATTTAGATAAATGCTCAGCTCATCCCCAATCTCGAACTCGTAAACTTCACATTTCACAAACAAAAATGCACTTATCACATAGAAACCAAATTACATTTTTCACTGACAAAACTATGACAGGCCCATGAAGCCACTAATTGATGGAGCCTTTCTTTCAAATGAACTCAATCTCAGAAAGAGTATGTTCAGGGCAACAGACAAAAAAGGGAAATGATTAATGATGAATAATTACAATAATACTGAAAAGAAGAATACTTTGCATTGTGAAATGATGATGAATCATTGGATGACTCAGAACTTAGATATGAAGAATCTGACAAAGTCAAAATTGCTGAGTGACAAAGAAGAACTTGATGACTGTAATGATATAGTGTTGTCAGATTTTGATTTTGTAAAGAATGATAAAAAATTTATAGGATCTCCAGTACCTAACATATTCCACTGATATTAACAAATAGTGGAAAATATACATTGGCTATGGGTGGTAGATCTGCTCAAGACCTATCAGCTTCAGACCAAAAAAATTAATTGAATTATGATGGAGCATATATCCCAGTGGCAGTTTCCCTGCTTTTGTGTATTTTATCACCCACCTATATTTGCCCTTTACAAATTTTGACTCAGAACTATATTGTTGGCTATGCAGAAGGAAGTAATTGTTGGTATGCAAGCCAATTCCTTGCTGCCAGCTCAGTGTAGATCAGAAAATTTTAATTGAATTTCATTGTTTTTCCTTTAGTAAATGAGATGAAGGGATATGTTTGTCTATGTAGAATATGTGACTGTGAATTTTAATATCATTGTTAACAATAAATCCAGTACTGTGTATTGCAATGTTGCCGAGTATGTTTTTAACATCCAGGCCAATGAAATAATTCTTCAGAGTTTGTCTATTTTAATTATCAAGATGACAGGGTAGCAATTTCACCTGTAGCAGAGTGGCACAACATTTCTTTGCTCTTGATGTTCTGTCAGATATATGCTGGAACTCGTGTGTTGATCTCTGAAGGGCCACTGCCAAGTCTTAATTGATTAATTAACCCGTATTAAATTTATTTAACATAGAATCAAGGCCTATATAACAGAAAAAACTAAATTGTCAATCTGTCATTTCTTGTTTTCACTGTAACTATTTGGTTAAAAATGGTGATAATTATGTTTAGTTTGTATTTACCATGAAATATTTTAATATAATTTTTTTTCCCCATTGGAAGAGCAATTAAAGTTTTTCTTAATTAAGCAAGGTTACTCTTTCTTTCTTCTTTCTTCTTCTTCTTCTTCTTCTTCTTCGAGGACTAAATAAAAATACTTGCTTAAATTGGAAACAAATAGTGCCTTTCTCTTATTGAACTTAGGAATTTTTTATTGTTATTTTTAATGTTTCAGATTGATTATTGATGAAAGAATTTGTTTGGTGAAGTCATTTTCAGCATGTTTTATTTGTATACTTCAGATGTTCCAGTGTGACTTATCTAAATAGTTTTGTATTTCAACAGGCATCCCATATGAACAAAGAGTAGCTTTACAAGATCAGCTGACAAGATTAATTTTACGGGTGATAATTAAGTACCCTCACTTGCGTTATTATCAAGTAAGTTGGTTATTGGGTTATAGTTGCTTTAATATAATGGTTCAACACATTTGTATGTCTTTGGTTAGTATAATTTATAGTTAAATATTTATGTCTACCAGTTATGAATAAAATTTTAGGATTATCAGCAATATTATTTAATTTTCTATTTTATTCTCAGTTTATTTTTTTAATAATCATATTCATAATTGAACCACAAAACTTATCTTTGCACTATAGTGTAATATAATCTGTTTTCCCCAGAATGTGCATAATAGCAAAAACAAAAATAGGTAGGTGTGCTGGTTATGGGCATCTAACATGCTCATTCTTATCACCATGTAATCTATTACTGATAACTGTATCCCATTGCAGTTTTTTTCTCACTTCCTTTGTAAGGAACTTAGGCTATACCAAAGGTGAAGTACAGGCCTAGTACCTCAACTGAATATTTACTTGAAGTGAAAAGTTATCTAAATCTGCATCAATAATTTTAAATGACCATGTAGCCTTCCTGTAACTCAACTGAAATGCTTGACGGCTGCCACAAAGCTTTTTTAACCCAAAGCTGAGGAAAGGTTTCAGTCTACCACGAAATCACAAAAATTTACTTGAATCAAAATTTGAAGTTTATTTTCAAAGTCACATTTCAGAAAATAGCTGTTACAGTTGAGTAGGCAATCGAACAAATGTTTCCACAAAAATTGCAGGATATGGAAAGGAAGAGAACTGAACAAACCCCTTTTTTAGAAAAATTAATAGTTCAAAGTCATTACTAGTCACCCGTCAGAAAATTTAGCATGGTGGTCGTTCAGCCATGCGGTCCCTCAAAGTTCAACTATTTCTGGCTATAGCTTTGCCTAACTGACACACACGCATCATACCTAGCACAGATTACTTTCACACAACGTTCCCGGAGTAAAGACAGCTCCCTCTCCTAGTCTCCTGCCTATATACCCCCATCCGCATACACCTTGTATATGGACGCTTATCCAAAAATATTATAAAATGATTGTGATTATAGAAGGTGTTCAAACTTTAACTGCATGTAGTCTTGTCTTCAAAAGTGTTTAGTGAGAATTCTCAAATGATAAGCTTCTTTATAAATGAATTTAGTTTAACTGGCGTATTGATAAAAAGATTCCGAAAGTTAAGTAGTGATTCCCCGATTTGTGTGTTAATTTGGGCACTTTTTAGGTGACCCTGCTAAATTAAAAATTATCGCAATAAAATTAGTATCGTCGTGTTCTCTAAAAATTTCTGATTCCAGTGGTGTAAATTTTATTATTATCAGTGGTGAAATGGCAAAGTTAAGAGTCTAACAAGATCTGGTTTGAATTTCTTTGAATTTAATTATGTATTTTAACAGTGGCTTTGTTTAATCATAATTTAATTTTGAAATTACCACGTTGTGATAGATGACGAAATGACTTTAAAATGTGTATAAAATCTGTTCTACAGCATGAAATGTTCTGAAATTTTAATATGTTATACAAGATTTTTAGTTCTTTTAGAAAATCTACTTTTTAGTCCGAATATTTACTGAAAACATATGATAAAAAATGTTAAAAGTGCCAGTGTGTTCCACGAGGTGTTAAAGTTTTATTTAAGCTATTTAAATGGCCCAAAACTACGGAATTTTAGTAAATTTATCTTTCTTTTGAATTATTATTATTTTTGAAATTATTTTTCTACATCGAAATGTGTCAAGAATTAGTGAAATGATCGCGTAGCAAAAATCCATTGTTTACAAGTTGGATAATAATGTATTACCCTATTCCAGGTTAGTTTAAAGATTTTTTACTATTAAAGATGTTTATTTATTGCTTATATTAAGTGTTGTGGGTCTTTACTGCTTTTAAAATGGTTTATTTATTTAAGTTAGGTTGCAGTATCCGCTTCTGCATGAAATGTTTCTCACTTCCTATACTTGCAATGAAAATTATATGTATTCTGGAAAGCTTACTCCCTCCCTTATGCTTTAAGCTAAGCAAACTAGAATTTACCAAAATTCTAAGGTGCTTGCTTACACGCCCCTGGAAGATTGAAGTTATTTTCTTGAAGAGAAAACTAAATTAACATTTTGAAAATAGAAAAAAAATAAAGAGAAATTCTGAAAAATATAAATCCCCAAACAAATGAACTATCCCACAAGAAATGAACTATCATGTGTCAGTTTGGTTCTTCCTCTCCCTCATTCATTCTCAAAAAATTCTTTTTAACAATATCAAAATCTCTGACTTATGCACTCAAAATTATCACTAAAAAAAACCAAAATTCACATTCACTCTCAAAATATCATATCAATGTCAATGAAAATTATGAATATCATACAAATTATTACAAAATATCAAGACATTAAACAAATTGTCACCAAATATCAAAATATGAAATCTAAAGTTTTCCCAAAATGTCAACATATGAAACATGTCCAAACATGAAACATAAATGATCACAAATACAAATTACAAGGAAAACATTGAAAGAAATATTATCCATAAATATAAAAAATTATCAAAATTGTTTTCAGAAAAACATAGAAATCAAAAATTGTTGTGTTTTACTAAATATAAACAAATTGTATTATCCAATTCCTTGTATGGAAAGTCTTTCATTTCATTAAACGTCCTTATTAAACATAATTTCGTTTTTGTGTTATTCTTAAACTATCACCTTCTTTTGTCACATATTACATATCTCCTTAGAATGGGTGAAAACCCAAGTCCTGTTACGGTTGCAGACTGTGAGGCTCACAAATTATATAAAGCAACATTCCTATAGGTAGATCTGCCGAGAAATGCCCATTATCCCCGGTTCCTGACGCAGCAGGAGAGCCCTGGGGATCTCGGTCAGCTAGCTAGTCTGCGAACATACGACACAGAAAAACACGAGGCATTAGTAGTGGCCAAACTGTTCTTATATAGTAACATATACGCAGAAGAAAAACTAAACTAAAATACAAAAGTGAATGTACAATGTAGACAGTAAATACATGAATTTTCCCACATGTTCTTGGGAAATGAAACATAGAATAATATAATAGCCTTCATTTAGAAAGGAATGTTGTTACAATCTATATAATAAAAATGAATCGCCAAATGTGTTGCTAACCGCAAAACTAGAGAACGGCTCGACCAATTCGGCTAATTTTTTTTATATATATATTTTCGTTAAGGCACAAGGAAGGTTCTTATGGAGAGAAAAAACACAAAAATTGGAAGGAAAATAGTAAAAACAACACTTCTTTTCCCTCAATCAAAACAAAACAAAGGCGCATTAGGATTATCTTTGGTATGACTTCAAGTTGATTAGGCTCTATGTATATTAATCTATGCCTGCTTGTGATCAGCGAAAATATCACTGACGTACGCATTATCATTATTTCCTCTGTGCGTGGCATTTTCTTGGTTGCTTTTAAATTTTCGCTTCTCTCGAAAACCAATTGTGTGTTTTTTTGTTCAGTATGTTTACATTTACACCCATGCCGCCTACCACGAAAGTTTTGACTATGAAAATAGAATGCATCAGTTTAGAAGGATGAAATATTAAGAATACCTAAAAAGCAAAATTAATTACTGGTATTTCAGTTGAGAAGTGGTATGGATTATCGTCTGACGATCGAGCCACACTTATCCTATTATTTTAAGAATGCAATGTTCTGGTAAGCCTTGTGGTGATGGGTTCCATTTGTTTTAAACTATGTTCAGGTAGAATTCACGATGATTGAATTGGCTGCGAGTAATAATACTTTCTAACTTTTAAAATTTTCTATATAAATAAAAATGAATCGCCAAACGTGTTGCTCAGTGCAAAACTCGAGAACAGCTCGACCAATTTGTCTAATTTTTTTTTCTTCATAGTTTCATTAATCCACAAGGAAGGTTCTTATGGAGAGAAAAAACATAAAAATTGCAAGGAAAATAGTAAAATCAACACCTTTCTTTTCCCATACAAACCAGTCAATCAAAACAAAACAAAGATGCGTTAGGATTATCTATGGTATGCCTGCAAGTTGATTAGACTGTATGAATATTAGTCTATGCGTGCCCAAAATAAAGTTCGAAGGGAAAAAAAGATTTGCGTGTTATCAACGAAATTAATATTACTGCCAGTCAATCAAAACAAAACAAAGGCGCTTTATGATTGTCTTTGGAATTGCAAAATGATCGATCTGAAGAAATGTTTTCAAAAAAACTCATTGGTAATGACAAAATCCCTGTAAACGTTTTGACTGGCTTCATTAAATTTCCTGTCAAGTTTTTGGTTGAACGACCGAACTATATTACAGAGACAAAAATGATATTGCTAGTGAATATTAACATACAAATCAGTTAATTGCGCAACTAACCAAGATGATGTCGTCAACTATCAACCAGAATTTTTGAACTCACTGGATTTTCCAGGATTGCTGCTTCATAATCTTCAATTAAAAGTAGGATCGGTGGTCAGAATGTTGCGAAATATCAACCAACCGCGTCTTTTTAATGACACCCGGCTTACAGTGAAAAAATTACTGAACAATTTGATCGAAGCAACCATTCCAAAGGGAAAATATAAGGGAGAAGATGTGTTGATGCCTCGCATTCCAATGGTACCAACTGATGTACCATTTGAATTTAAACGACTGCAATGTCCAGTGCGGCTTGCTTTTGCTAAAACCATAAATAAATCCCAGGCTCAGTCTTTGAGTGTTTGCGGCGTTAATCTTGAAAACCCATGCTTCTCTCATGGACAGTTGTATGTTGCCTTCCCCCGCCTTGGAAAGCCATCAGCTTTATTTGTTTACGCGCCAGGTAACCAAACAAAAAATATTGTGTACCACAAATGATTACAATAAAAATGTCATCACATTATTACTAACGTCTTGCAGTGTATCAGATAGAAAACTTATTTTTGTTAGTAATCGTTGTTTATTATTGAGACATTAAATCAAGTGATCACTCTGTAATACGTTTTATTTATTTATTTTTTCTATTGGACAATGATAGGACAATAACTTTTGACAGAAAGAAGTCTGTCGAGGCAGCTAGTTTGAAATAAAAACAAAACAAAAAAATAGCTATATAAATCATTAGAAGTACAAATTAAGTTTTAAGGAGCTTATCCCCATGAAACGATAGTATTAAATACAAAAGTGAATGAATATATATCCAAATAAAAATACCAAGGTTGTACTTGGTTTTGTCCAAGTTAGTGCATCATTTAAATCGTATAAAGTCCTTATAAATACAATAATAAGTATGAAAGTAATAAATTTACAATATATGTATTACAAAGAGTAATAAAAACTAACAGTCGTATGTAGTAGAAAAAGAAGAAGGAAACACAGTTTCCCCTGCAGCAGTATACCGCTGTATAAAGTTGAAAAGCAAAGTGTTGGCAACAAAGTTGCATGGAACCATGCACTGGTTCAAGGTCAAAATAGTGTATTACGTCATTCTTAGGTGGTCAGCTTATAGCTGAACGTAATCTCATTAAAAAAAAGGTATGTGTAATTAGATATGGTGTATGGGTGGGGTATAATCCCTGCCATAACACCATCCACTTATGTTTCCATTCTGTTGTTCCCATGACTGATATTGAGTGATGGGTCATATGTTTTTGTCATGTCAGGTCATAAAAGGGGAGATAGAAAAACATGAATGTCAAGCAAAGGTATTAATAAATAGAAAATAGCAAACGTTCACTAGGGTGATATTACAGTTAGCTCCTAGAGATAAAAAAATGAAGTAAGAGGCTAGGATTCTGAGTATATCAAAATTATTTTTATTAACCCCCAAAAAAAATTATAAGAAGGAGAAGAAAAGAATAAAAAAGTTGATTATACTTTGTAGGGAAGAATATCCATTAGAATTGTTTTGCTTATTCTTTGGAGTGATAAGTATCCAGGCCATCACTCCAAATCATACTCCTTTATTCCAGCCCTTTCATGAGCATCAAAATACTTGTGACTCTCTAACTGTAACTTGTAAGTAAGTGCTCACAAGCACTTTCGCAGTAGCATGTTAAAAAAATTGGATTTAATGATAAGGAACATATTTTTATAGTGTCCGCATGAGGAAATAAACGGGGGTTAGAAAGAAAAGGAAAGAGAAGAAAAGAAAAAATATATAAAAAACTATTTTAACAAAAGTAGAAAGGGTTGGTGTGAAAAGACAGGAAACGGGGGAAAGGAGGAGACTGTCCCGGAAAGGAAAGAGGTAAAGACAGTCACAGCTAGGGACCTCGTGGACGCCACTCCGTGCATGCTAGTTGCGTGTCCCTGCTAAGGTATTTAGACCTTCTACAAAAACCTCTAAAATTTCACCATTATGTGAAGATATATCAGTAGTGTAACAACACCCAATTTATTTGTGCTTGCTTATCAAATAAAAGTAAGTAGGTATAGCAGTATTGATGGGAGATACTTTCAAATCTCAGACAGTATTAGTGATGTATTTATTTTATCTTGTTAGACAGATTGTTACAGTTTTTTAAAATTAAATATAGATTTTGAGACTTCATAAGTATGTTTTCATAAACATGTTCAATTGACCAAGACTTGCTATTTTATCTTCGTAGCATTATTTTTCCATCTGTTAAAGTGTCTGCAAACAATACAAACAAGTTTGATTATCTCTGTTGTTAAAATACAATTTATTCAAACTGTAAAATATAAAGCTATCCCTTGTCCATCAGCCAAGCATTAACCCATGTTTAATCATAGGTAAATTCCAAAGATTGCACAGTACACAGAAAACCAAAAGAAACACTTCTTTTCTAATAATAATATTGCTTCACTACTCTAATCATTCACACAATTTGCTTTTATCTCTCGCTCTCTTAGCTATAACTTACTTCAGTAATACTTTTCTATCACCTCCTTATACAGGTAAATACATTAACATAACAACAGTCTCCCTTGCTTCTATTTGGTAATTAATTTATGCCTCTAAGATTGTAATGTCTTCCTCAAAACTTTTATACACATACGACGTACACTTCTCTTCACCAATAAAAAGTTTAAATCCCTTTTAAATTCATCTGCGTCACATATTCGTGACAGAGTACATACGCTTTTTCCTTTTTCTCTTCGGCTAGGCAATTGCCTTTCTCATTTTTATATCAAACTAGCGGAGTTCTCGGCGTTGCCCGATATAGTTGGCGTAGATTTACCCATACGCTATTTTTATTCAAGGAATGAGAAACATGTATACCAAGTTTCATAAACTTTGTGCCATCTATTTCTGGATTTAAAGAAAATCTAGATTCACCCACCCTCTTCCAAGAAAGGGGCGAGTTGAAGTTGATTTTTTATTCATCCAAAATTATTCATATGTACCAAGCTTCATTAATTTGTTTCCAGCCATTTCCAGTACTAAACTAAGTAGTGATTTAGCCACACGGTTCTAAAAATTGTGTGGGTTGGATGCTTTGATACAGAATTAGGTCCAAGGCTACATTTCAACCTAATTACAACATCTGCAAATATTGCCACTCAAAAATCGAAACATGAACCGCATGTGCATTAATACATACCACATACATAAAAATGTATCTTGTGTGTGTCTGTTCATTCAAGCATCACACAAAAAAATGGATTTTCAGAATTTTAAAGCTTGGAGTCAAAGTTAAAATTTGACATACGTCTTAATACATCCCAGATCACCCCACGCGAATGCTGAGATGGTTCCTCACAATAGCCCATGGGCGCCTCGTGCCATATCCCGTATATCCCTTCAAAACTATTACCCTTTCGGATAGATGCAATGCGCCCTCTACCACACACTTTTAGTGAATCGCAGAGTAATAGTAGTAGTAATACATAATGACACATTTATTTTATGAATGCTTTAGCATTATCTGAAAACTTCTGAATATATTTTGACTGAGTTTTCATTTTCTGTATCTCAAGACGACGATTTACTACTACAACATTAAATGTCCAATCAGAAACGTGTACCAACTTTTACAAAAAAAAAAACATTTAACAATAAGTGCATCGTCCCATTTAACTTCATAAGACAAATTGAAATTGGAGAATTTTTTATATTTACTAATACTTCTCGATAAATCGTCTCTCACAACTGAGATTGTTAGGTTGAAATGTGACCTAGATGTGATTTCCATTAGATTATGGATTCTTATCAAACATCAGTGTTGCGATATCGTGTCCCTAAATTGAGGTGGTTGGTTTGAAATGCAACCCGGATGAGAAAAAAATTTGGATCAAGTCACAGGGAACTATACGCTGAACATGTACAATGGGTGCTTTAGTTTCTTTCTAGTGGTTAGGTTAAAACAAGGCCTGGGCCAAAAAAAATTGGAGAGTAGTTTACATTGCAATATACGTCATCAATTACATAGCGTTTATGAAATTACTAGTATTAATTACAAATACTAACAAAATTCTTCATGCCTTATTCTATAATGAGGTCATTCGGGTATAGGTTGCATTTCAACCGAACCAAAACCTCAACTATATTATCTCTAAAAAAATCGAACTATGCAGAAAGGCTTAAACAAATGAAATGCATCACAAAATACATTTCAGGTAATAACAACGTTGTTTACATGAGGATTCCTAGTTCGCCTAGCATAAATTAACACAATTAATTTTGTCATAAACTTACAGTATGTACTGCAACTGGAATAATGCATTTACAATTAAACATTCACCTCATTGCGATATATACTTGACCCTAAGATTGTCGCCAAAATACAAGGAACTAAACGTGTAACTAATTTTTGACATTCGATATCTCTAATACTTAAATCAGATATGAAAAAAAAAACTTTCTCTACTTTCAGTTTGTCTCATTGAGCTACAAATTGCTGCTCATCACGTGTTTAGCATAAAATGTGATACCAAGAAACGTGAGATTGTTCTAAACTGTTTTTATTTCCAGTACTGAAGGCTTAATACAAAGTTCTGTTGATAATAAAAATCATCAGCTTACATGTTAATTACTGTGAATAGGATGAATCTACTTCCAGTTCCAAATGCCTGATATTTCAGCTGACATTCAATATCTTGAGAACTTAAAAAGATCATAATAAAAGATAGATTATGTCAGAAATTCACATGTATAACACAAAATGTAATTCAAAAACGTTCAGCACTAAAGGTCTAATGCTAGGTTCTATGAATCACTGTGAAGTGAATGAATACACTTCGTGCTCCAAATGCCAAATATTCAGCCTTATATTGAAATATCAAAAATGAATTACTTAAAAACATAATCTATAATAAAAGAATGAAAACTATATTAGTAGTCATCTACAGTACTATCTCAAATGCCAGGAAAATTCTAGTATTACCTGTATGATTTAATATAATCTATCTAGAATAATATTATCATAAATAAATTAATGTTTTTATTGTAACAGTAAAGATGATAGCCACAGACATTATAATTGTGCTGCCAGAGAACGTGATCAAAGAAAATCTCAGTGTTTATTAGTTTCTCGCATTCAGGCATTTTTGGCGTTTAAAAACTAAATCTCCCGAATTAAAGGAAAGGATATTTGAAGTTTTATTTAGCATGGAGTATACAACATAAGTATTACTATTAATTACTTTTGATGCTTTCATTAAAGGCGATGGTCAAAGACATTGTAGCTGCGTGTTAAGTAAGAAGCATAGTAAGAAGTGAAGCATGGTAAGAAGTATGTCACATCTAGTGGTTCCATCTTTGGTATTTATCATCAAACATTGATAATTTCATTTAATGTTCCAGCATTACGTAATGCAGAAACATAAGACCTTCCAAACAACTGAATTTAGATTCTAAGCTTTAAAACATCGACATCTGCTCAGTAGTTTCTGAGTTTTTTTCTAGTTCAAGTTTATCCGTTTTTCGTTTTATAGATAGAGATTAATACTCCCACTTCTTCAATCTTTACTTATCTACATTAGTGAGATTTTAAATGTTATTTATCATGTATCAGTTAAGAAATACTAGTACTTTTAACTATTAGCTTATTCATCAGCAGTGCTCCTGCTGCCCAACATAAATATTATCAGGTATTAATTAGCTTTGTAATATTTTTGATTTTACAAACCATCTGTAGGTGTTTTCTTCCCCTTCTTTCTTTCAAATTAACATTTCTATACATAAATATTGACAAAATTTGGAATCAATAATCCTTTCCCTATGTGATATTCTACAAATCCTGTTACTTTGATGGGTGGCCATTGATACACAATAGCATTGTTCTTTTTTCGTTATAGTTTTTAGCTAACTAGATAAACACGTAACAAAACATCAATCATTCATTTCTTACTGTCTTTTAATCAAAAAATGAGAAAATAAAGTAAAAATAAAAAGTAAGAAGTAGAGCTATCAGGTTCATTGTTCTCCTATCAGTCCTTCAAATAAGAAGAAGACAAGAAATTCGATGAAGATAATGTATTGATAGTGTGATTTAGGTGGAGAAATTGGGTGTCCAAGCGGTAGAATACACCTCTTAAGCACTCTAGCTTAAAGGTTTTTAGTGATCAACACCACAGGTATCCTTTGCCTTACTTCCCTTTATCAAAAAATATCCCCTATGTTTCAGGATATTCTTTTCTTCCATATATAAGTTTAAACCTCTTCCCCATTTCCTTTTAGTTCTTGCTCATAATCTATGGCATTTCTTCCCTGTTCGTACGACATTGTTTCTTGACATCTTACTTCCTTACATTTCATGAACTTTGATGTTAGTAGGTTGTCTTTCCCTTTCCCCATTGTGTGTATGCTCACTCTTTCTACATCATACATTTTTTTTTTTTTTCTTTTTCAACTCATCTGCTATCATTTACTTCCCAAAAAAACGTTTCTTTAGTCTTCAAACTTACTACTTTTAGAAAAATCATTATAATACCCTTGTATATTATTTTTGCCTTTCTCTTCATCTCCTTTGCTCTCGTCCACTTTCTTTTTAACCTCATTACCTCTGGCATCTTCTGTTAATTCAAATTCTGTATAATAAATTGTAAAGTATAGTTTGGTGCTTTGACCAGACAAGTTTGTTACATTGTCAGATTATTCAATTTTGTTTGTATTCACTTCATTGCTTGTTCATCCATTTTCATCAACCTCTCTACTTTGCATAGTTATCTCCCTAGTCTAATAGACATCTGTTTTAATTCTCTCTCATGCTTTATTGGTTTGTTTCTTCATTTGCTGTTATATTTCTTCCAATTTGCAATTTACTGCCACAAACTTAGTCATAGTTCTCTTGGAGATCACTGAACCAGTAATTGATATTTATTTGGAAGACATGAATACTACTCCTTAAAATATCATTATCTGTTAGGGAGCACTAAATTTGTAATCATTATCTGTTCCAATTTCATTGATACTACTTTTTAGAATATTTTTATCTGTTCTGAATTCACTATATGTTTAAAGTTCGTTGATCCTTCTTCCCAGCATTACGATAAATCCAACTGGAATTTCTTTCAAAGACATTTTCTCCTCCTAAGTCACACCTTCCATACCATACTCTTCTGATGTCATACTTATAAGTATTATTATTATTACTAGCCACAAAGCCCGTCAAAAATGACGGGTTTGGAGTATTCTGGCAATTAATTTCTGTTTACTTGCATACCTAATCAGAATTGTTTTGAAATAAAGCTCAATGTGCTGTAATTTCTCGTCCATTGTGATGTAGTGAAACGTTTCAGTTGTCTACTTGATGCAGGTCGCATTTCAGTCTAACCACAATCTTCGCTAATAATGCGATGAAGATCGATGTGTTAACGGATGATATAGGTTACATACAGTCAGTGGCGTAGCTAGGTCAATAAGGGCCCCGGTGCAAAAAGTTTATTTTGGGCCCTCAGGCCAGACGGGCGACGTTATTTTTGCTTTGTGTGCTGGTAGGGGCCCCCTGAACTGAGGATGGGGGCCCTTGAATTGTTCTTTAGGGGCCCCTGAGCTGTGGTTGGGCCCACCCTCAGCACAGCGAGGGCCCTTAGTGAGGGGTTCCTGTGATCTCAGGGGCCCCTTAGACGACGGTAGAGCTAAAAAAAAAAAGGTCGCCAGTTTGCTGTGAAGGCTCGTGGGCCCTCTAAACTGCGCTTAGGGGCCCCTTGAGGTATGCTCGGGGGCCCCCTGAGCGTGAGGGCCCCGGTGCACTGCACCGCCTAACCGCCTAGCCCCATAGTAGCTACGCCCCTGCATACAGTTGAAATAATGACCACAGTGAAAACGAAGGATGCTAAATTAAATCATAACAAATTCAGTGTTCTGGCAAATCATTTCTTAGCAACCGCTTAAATAAACACAAAAATAAAACATAATATAATTCCTATTGCCTTGCGCAATAACAAAATGTTTCTGTTGCTATCCTAATCCAGGTTGCATTTCAATCTAACAAAAGGCAGTTCTATCATTACCGTGGCGCCACAATCTGATGATGAATTCTTGTAGAACTCGACGAAACAAATCGAAAATAAAGTTAAATTTTTTGATATCTTTCTTGGTTTTCGAGATATAGCATGTTGAAAATCAATTATAACTGTGATTTTGGTGAAGTTTCCTCTGGTCCAGGACGTATTTCAACCTAACAACAACCACCAGGAAGAAAATAAACCACATATAGTGTATTTCCACCGTGTACATATAGCGGTTTTGGTAATTTGTTTTTTCTGGTCCAGGCCAGATTTCACCCAAACCACCTAAATTTTGAGATACAATATCTCGAGAACTAAGCGAGATATGGAAAGAAAATATATTCTTTGTTTTCGATTTGTCTCTTCGAGTTACATACGACATCATCATCAAATTTGGTATGTAGAAATTTTTCTTCTGTTCCAGGCCGCATTTCAACTTAACCACGTCAATTTTGAGATACAATATCTCGAGAATTAAGTGAGATATCAAAACATTTTATTCTCTACTTTCAGTTTTTTTCGTCGAGTTACATAAGAATCCATCAACAAATTGCGTCTTCACGGTTATCATAGAATCCCCTAACGACATACAGTACTACGCTAAACCATGCAGGTAATATTTCCTTCCTCCATGCACTAAACATGCCGCCAGAGAAACAATACTTCCGTTACACGCATATTAATACATATACTTATCACATTTTAATGGTCACATTGCATGGCGAAATAAACCAAATAAAAAATCTATAAGGGTTCTTCAATCTTAATTTTTTATATTCGTTATTCAGAATTATACTAACACATTTGAATAGCTGACACAGTTACATGCGGCTGAAATAAGGCATCAGTAAAACCAAAGAAAATTAAAAATAAATCTTAACAACTTACGTCATTCCAACGTAATATTAGTTTTAATGGGTGGAAGGTGATATTTTCCACCGGCCGGAAACTGGTATCTACTGCCCTGTTGAAATTTGTATCAATTGCTTCGTTATAATGGCATCTTCTTCACATTTGCACCCTCCTTTTTTCGGAAAAGTCGCCATGAATTAAATTAAAAAATCGGAAATGTAAAACGCTCCGCAACCGAAAAATGTTAGCAACACTTTCGTTAGAACGAAGTAATGATTTAAGTAACAGAAAAAAAAACTAATAACAATCTATCAAAACTGCCGCTAACATTGCGAAAATTAACTTACATATATGTGATTTCAACGAATACTTCTACATAAACTAATATTAAATAAATCAAGCAACTAATAAGTATGTACTGTCAGTTAATTTATTCGTGGATGCCTAGAAATGTTATTAAATAACGTGGGTATTTCTCTGCAGTTGCTTAACTAATCAGAATTGTTACAAAATAAAGCTCATTGTAATTTATCGTTCATTGTGCTGTAGCAAAAAGCTTCAGTTGTCAACTTGGTCCAGGTTGCATTTCAACTTAACCATAATATCCACTAAAATTTCTGATAGAAAAGCAAAGCTTCAATCACGCGCAAATTAATACATTCCTTGCATCGCGATATAAACTTGATCCCAAATCTTCACAGGTTCTGACACATTTCTTTCTTAATACCTATGATGAAGATCGATATTTTAACGGCTAAGAAAGCTTACAGCGGCTGAAATAATGACTCCAGCAAGAACGAAGGATGCTATAAATAAACCTTAACAACTTAAGCTATGCCATGTAATATTTCATTGTGGTTTAGGCCGTATATATCACGAACATTTGCAACTTCTTTCATTTGAACCATGTAATGTTTCAGTAAAAAAAAAAAAAACGGATAATTAATATGCCAATTTAAACGCACACAGTTTAAATTAAAAAAACTAAATTATTCATGCCTTCTGCGTTAACGTCAAATGCCACTTGTAATTCTGATCCATGCTAGTTATACTCTAACCAAACTTTTCGCAGCACTGATGCTCGAAATACAAAGCTTTTATCTTACAATATCTATGGACAAAGAATTTAAGGAATACTTCAATATATCAAGAGAATATTACGTAAATATAAGCATCTAATGATTGATATATCGATTTTAACGCAATACATACTTTTATTTCAGTGTTATGTGAGTTAATTTATTCACTGTTGCTTGGAAATGATATTAAATAACGCGCACTCCCACAAATAATATCGTAAAGCGTGACGTCATAGCGCAACGTCATAGGTTGACGTCACCGCGTGACATGACGTAGGTGCGACAACGCTACATCTTGTGTATTATACTAATAGATTTCAAAAGTAAATTGTGATGAAGATTATGAATTGTTTGACAGATATATTATCTCTAGAGATTATGAGTCACACATAGTAAGTGAAACTAACCCCTACCTAATGAAACAAGCAAACTGAATAAAACATTCATAGACACATCATAGTCCAGGGATTGTTATTTCCAACAAATAAGCCGAGGAAAAAAAAGGGCCATAAAGCCTACTCGGCATACAGCACTGATTGTCAGTATTAAAGTTATGAAGTATTTTTCAAAACTTAAACTTATATGATGTAAATTTCCTTTTCTGACTATTGCTGTAACAATTAAATTGATTGAAATAAAGTCAAATTCCCAGACTTTCCTTTTTCTCTCTTCTGAGGTAACTGAAATAGCTACTCTCCTAAGACCTGTTGTTACCTACTTGAAGTCTTGTTGTTCCCCCCCCCCCCCCTCCCCATTTGGCTGTTGCAGTCTGCAATGTTATTCTAGTGCCTACCAATTGTAGTATAATGCCATAGCAGCTCACCAGTCTTGTTGTGGTATTTTTATCTCTTAATCTTTTCTTCCAGTTCAATTTGATCTGTATTGAAAGTTTTATTTTTGTATTCTAATTTATTTTTTTTTTGCAGCTTCCTGACATTAATATTACTTAAGTGCTCTAATGTTTCACACAATTTGCTTCTCTGTCTCTCTCTCTAACAAATAGCTTGGACTTGCGATAGGAATTATTCCTTGTATTGATAAATATATTGATTAACATACAACAATCTTCGTTTGTACTGTTTGGTTATTAATTTAACATTATGTCTCCTAAAGTATAATGTCTTCCTCAGACTTTCATACACCTTCTTTTATCCGGTGAAGATGGAGCTGGAGGCAGGCTCCGAAACGTCAGCATGTATTTTTTCTGATTTGCTTTCCCGGTGGAAAGCCCTAGAAGATTTTATGCAACCGATTCACCGAGAAATATTATATTTCATTAGAAATATTATTGAGTTAACTCTTGCAATATTTGCAATATGATGACCCGCAATGGTTTTTTCAGCCACCTAGGGACAAAGTTTCAATTTGATGCATAGTTTTCTTCTGCTGTGGATTCCCTAACTCAGTGGTGGACAAACTTTAAAAGCTAAAGAGCCAGTTTTGCCTTTAAAGACGTATGTAAAAAATTTATAAGAGCAATATAGCAGCATACATACATTTATGTAAATAATATATTCATAAATAATTCTCATGTAAGTGATAAGAATTTTAATTAACGAGAAAAATTTGCTTGTATTTCCCTGCAAAGTTTAATAGTATTAAGTGCTCAGCTTCTTGTTTTTGATTTCAAACAACAATCCAAGCTCTCATGGGTTATTCTTACCAGCCATTTAAAGGTATCTTTAAAGTAAGGTTAAGAATGTATTTTTTTAGGATTAAATAAGAAAAAGCAAATAGTACACCAAATCAATATAAATATGGTACAATGCCTGAGATGCAAATATTTTAAGATCTCAAACAATTACTAAACTAGACACTACACTATAACGGTCGAGTAAGAAAAGAACCACTGTAAATGTTAGTTTCCTATTTCACCACTGGTATTTATATGATACTGCTACTATTATTACCATTGCTGTCGGTAAAGATGGGGGCCACACCAAACTCCTCAAAGAGCCGGATGCGGCTTTGGAGTCACGGTTTGCCAACCCCTGCCCTAACTCTTTAATCCTTCTGGTTAAATGAGACATACAGTTTTAAATGGAATGCAAACCTTCGAGTTTCCTAGCAGATTTCACATGAACTTTACATTGCAAGAGGCGTTGATCAGTTTAAAAGCCTGTAAAAATTCTTGCTGACACTGAGATTCAAACACAGGAACTTTCATCAGGAGCCTTAACCAAACTGAGTCAATAGATCATTCAGATGTGAAATGTTTGTAACAATGACTGTGAGCAATGAGATGGAGCAATAAATTTATATTTAAATATGATGGGTTTGGAAAGCTATGGTCCAATTTCTTTCATTTAGGGAAATGTATCATATTTGAGTGGTTTTTTACTGTTTAGAACTTTCTCTTGTACCATTCTTCTTAAAGAATTTAACTTATTTTATTAAGTCACATTAATGATTTTAATTATGAGAAAGGCATGAATTAAACAATGAGAGCAGCTGTAATAGTTATAGGCATCCTGTTGAGTAGTGAGTGGGATCCGGATAATTTTATTACCTTCCTTCTAAATATACTTTAATTTCTCTAAATTGTGCAAATGAGACAATTTTTTTAAAACAATCTTGATTAAATATTCTTGTGTAACCATTTTACTTAACATCTTGGCAATTTCATGTAGGCATTGATCTCATATCAGCTAATAATAAGGAAAGTTAGTGCTTAGTTAAAATGAGTGCTATAAATTTTTATCTGTTGTTAAGTGATTACATCTACTTTTCACTCCATTTCATCCCTGTAATATGCAGAGTGACAAAAGCTTTCACATGGGCAGTATTAAAGAAAGACCAGATATGCATTGTCTTCTCTACTTTAATGTCTCCAGCTGTCTGTTGACAAAAATATTTCTTTAAAACACCTTCCTTTTACTCTTTTACTACAGGGCTATCATGATGTTGCTGTGACATTTCTGTTGGTTGTTGGTGAATCTGTGGCATTCCAAATAATGGAGAAACTTTCTACTAGTCACCTTAAAGATTGTATGGAAGCAACTATGGAGAAAACATCTTACTTGCTCAATTATATATATCCTCTAATAAAGCGCTTACATCAACCGTTATACGATTACATGGAGAGGTAAAGCAAATTTATAACTACCTCAAATTTGATACACATAAAATTTACTTTATAATAACATCAGTATTACTTTTTAAAATGTATAGTCCAAAATTACATTATATTACAAATTTCTATCAATAAAACCGTTATTAATGAATTTCTTTGTTGCATGTTGATTTTTTTCCTATTGGAATAAATTACCAAAAAATTGATTAAATTGATTAAACTACCTTGTTTTACAAGGGGTTATGAGATGAAGTCAGATCTTGTACTGAAGTTACTAACATGAAAGATTTGACCTCCTTGTTCACAGTCAGTAAATAGTCAAGTATGTTGCAAGTGTAGCGACAATCCAATGTGGGCTCCCAGAAATAAGTTAAAACTTGCTGATTATTTGCAATCCCAGTAACAAGAATTATATCGAACCAAATATAAACATCAGTAGAAAAAAACTGGTAAATCAGCATTTTTCTAACAATTGTATTTATCTATGCCTTCACTTAAAGCTTTTTAGTATAACTGTAACCAAAAATAATAATTTCGTGTGGTCTTAGATATCAAGTACAAGATTTGCTTACAGGCTTCTCAAGCTTTCTCTGGTGTAGCTATCTAAACTAACCTTTTATACTACGAGACAGTTTAACATGGGGTCTGATCCCCAGAGCACTCAATTTCCTCCGAATATTTTCAGTTCCAAGTTATTTCGTGCCATAATCCATGTCTCTGGTAAACATTTTGACTGTGAGAAGTAACATTCCTTTAAATTAGTTCTAGTTTTTTGACACTTTTTGTTAATTTCTCAGTGTTATGATGTCACATCAAAATTAAAGTTATTGTACTTCATAGCTGGACCGGGAGCTGTGCATTGGTTGTAACCCCATCAAAATCTGACCAGTGCATTAATTGTGTTGAACCAAAAATGGATACTTCTTTGCACTTACTATTATGTTAATTTATCGGATTTTTGACATGACATTAAAATAAAATATGCTCTGTTTTACTACTGGGATCATGAGATGTACGTTGATTGAAATCCCATCAAAATCTGACCTGTAGTTTCTGCTTGAACTACATTCATTCAGACAGACATTATTTCTCAGCTTCCTAATGTTGCACAAAAATGAAAGACACCTCATTATATTCATGGAGTTCTGGTATGCACAGTATTCAAAACCCTCTGATAATCCATGTTGTAGTTTGCATAATCATTTAAACATAAGTCATTTCTTGCAACCGCAGTGTTTGACCCATGGTATAAAGAAGTTCAAGTAGCACTCTGTTATTACTTTGTTATAAGTAAAGATGGAATGTTATTCATAATAGGCTTATGTTCACTAAGAATAAATCTAATGCATAGCAGTTTTGCTTTAGATTTAGAAATATATTGTGCAAACATCAAAATTATCTTCACATAGATTCTTGAATCTTCAGATAACCTATGAGCATCCTCCTTCCTTGCAAGTTTTAACCACTTTTTCCGTATTTGTTCATTGTTTTGAACATACATAAATAACTTGTTTGACATTTTTATTATTGTGCTTTTACATTGGGGCACTACACAGTACTTATAAAATGAGAAATTCATTTTTAATGAAAGAAAACTGACACCGGCCATATACATTCACGACTGTTTTGTTTTGTTGGCTTGACTACATTCAAGACATCATGACAGTCTTGTGTGTTTTCACAGTAAATTTAAATTCTTTTATAAAATTCAAAACACATAATGTAAATGTTAGAATTTTTTTTAAAATAATACATTTTTTCAGTAAAATATATAATAAGTATTGACCTATTTTCAAATTTAGTCAACTAGCCAATTACATTTATTGTTTCAACAAGACAAATTTATTATTTCTTTTTCTGATTGTAATAAAGCTCAGATTGTTGTATTTTCTGATAGTGATCTTTAATACTTGTTTCTCTGTAACTTTTGATCTGAAGCAATGAATATGGCTTAATTTACATTTGCATATCATGGTTATATTAGTTTCAACTGTTGATTGTAGGGTAAAAATATTGTAATCAATGTTGCACCAACTGCCTAGTTAGTGTCTGATTAACTTGGAAATGTGTATTTATTCCCATCCCTTGGACATTACAATATTCAAGGATTATAATTACTAATTTTTTAAATTAATTGATTAGTGAATATTTAGTAAATATTTCTTCTCACAGTCAAAGTGTTTGTTTATCAGTGAAATGTATAGCAGCAGTGTGTTTTCTCAAACACGCCCATTAACCTTTTGATTGGCCATAATCTGTTGGTGAGATCTTTTCTGAATGAGTATCTAACATTGACTCAATATGGGAAGAGGTAGTACCATGCAAACTGTTCTACTTTCAATTCATTTCCAAATTTTACAATATTGTCCTTTGTCTTGTCCACTATCTCACTGAAACAGCACAAAAATTTCAGTCTTCGATGTCAGGCTAAAAATTTCAATCTTTGATGTCTTGCTGTGCACAGCATTTTTGAATTTGTTTATCTCTGTGTGTGATTTTTTAAAAATAAAAATAAAATACTTAGTTCATTTCAGGTCCCCCATAACATAACTGTCAACCAGATTTAGCTTAGTAGCTGTGATTTCCTGTATCTTTTTTAGGAGTGAGTCAGTAGCTATCACTGTCTACACTGCATAATGCCCGAAGGCATATTATATCTACTTGGTTTCTGCTATTTTTACAGTGGAGATAAGTTACTTCATGAAACACTTGCTATGTACATAAATGAATCTTATGAAATAGTGTATATTATTTAACAAGCCCCTTAAAGAAACTCATAAGTACTTGGCAGAATGATTGCAGTGAACTGTAACATTGATTTTTATTCTTACCACAGAACATGAAACAGTTACTCTTCTTAACATCTGGTGGTTTCGTATTTACTTGAAAGATATAGGCATGAGTGGTGCTTGTGTCATATCCTGTCATTTTAATTTAACATATGAATGACATAAGACCAAACTGTACTTTCTGTTGAAAGATCATCCTTTGTCAATGAACATGAAACATTTGAAGAGTTCATGTCAAACCATATATTTGATATGACTGAAAATTTTATGAAATCATTTATATATTGCTTCTAAAATACGTATACATTTTAAAAAAATTTTATGTGCACATAATGGTTATTTAATGATCCTAGGTTTGAATGGGAAGAATTAAATAAAATATGAATGTGGTATGGTTTTGGCACTCAGAAATACTAATTTTAATCATGCGATATCACTGATCGCTTGATGTTAGGCTTGTACACATTCTTTCTTAATCATTTCTTAAAGATCCTGCCATTAGCATTTTTGAACTCTGGTTGTTATTTATAATTGCACCCCAGTTCACCTTGATAATCTCAATTATTACCCATGTATTTATATAATATGCATACGTTTAAAATTTCAGGTCAGAAGTTGGAACAATGTTTTGCCTACCCTGGTTTCTAACTTGGTATGGCCACAGTCTCAATAAGTATCGTGATGTTGTTCGGTTGTATGACTTCTTCTTAGCATCACCACCACTAATGCCTCTGTATTTAGCCGCTGTGCTTGTAGTACACAGGCAAGACGAAATATTTTCTGTTGACTGTGATATGGCTAGTATTCATGCTTTATTATCTACGGTAAGTCTTTAGTTTCGTTGTTTTGACTTGTTGTGCATTTGAGCTAGTTATGTTTCATTTGTGAAGAAATAAAAATGTTGTTTATAAGTTTTTTAGAGTCCTTGTTTGTGGAATGATGCTCCTGATCAGCTCATTTAATCAGTGTGCCACAGTATTGCATTACACATGAATCAGAGTTTCAAATACAGTGGTTGTCGATACTAAATGTTTAAATGGCTATCAGAATTGGAGATTTCACAAATTCAAAAATGTAGTGGGGAGAAAAACATTCTGCTCACTCTTTCTGACTTTTTATTTTAAAAAGTTACTATAAAAAGTTAGAATACATTGTGCATTCATTTTTGTATGTCTGTAGTTGAAAGAATACGTTTAATTTTATATTACCTACTACGGATTAATACCATCAGTATTATCACTGTCAGTTCTGTAACAAGCCTCCTTAAATCATAACTCTCAACCCTAAACATTCTATTTTTCATACTCTGATTATTATTATTTACATTGGCATGTAAAGTGACTCTTGTCTGTAAACATTAAGTAAGCTCTTTGAATTAAATCTTCTTCAAAAATATACTGCCCGTGTACATGTTCTAGTTGTATTCTGTATAGGAGTTAGAATGGAATCTGTTGCAAGGAAATTCACATGTGTGTATTGTGGTTGGTCTTATAACTGTCAAATGAAATCATTTTCTAACATTATAGCTACATTTTATTACTCTGATGTTTTACTTCTAAATTTCAACAAGCACTGAAGTAATCAATTTAGATGCAAGTGTTGACCGATTTAAGCTACAAAACCTATCTGAAGTTCTATAATTTAGGTTGGCTGTAATTTATACAGCTTGGTCTGGCAAACCGGAAATTCTCAAGCTGGAAGCTGGTGTGCATTTCATTTGTGCTTATTGCATTCCTCCCAACAATTCCAAAACTATAAAATAAAGCATGTGACTTCAGTTTTTTTATGTATTTTTATAAAAAGGTACAAAAAAAACATAAGCACAAAAAAAAAAATGTTTACTTGTTATAGTAGTCTTGCAGAAAATGGAAACTTCACTTATATATTACAATGATTAGAGCAAACAGTTTGTCTTATATTTTCCAATTTTCTCGTTGTTTGTAAATTTAATATGGTGTTTATGGGAATCGATTGTCATTAGGTCTTGATATTCTTCTTAAACATTAAATGAGTCTTCAAGTTGTAGATACTTTGTTCAGGCTACCATCTGACCACAGGTGCCAGTTTAAGTTTTGTTTAGCCAAGAAAATGAATGGTGACAGTTTGATAGTTGTTTCAAGAAAAATCTACTTAATCTGCTTCCTATAGTCTCACATACAGTACTTCACTTTATGAACTTGAGACTTAGTATTGGTTTAAAACAAGTAAAGCTGAATGCTCATGATGTATCTACTGAAGTAAAACTCTTACATACAGTGATGATTAATAACATTGTGGGGTCACACGATTATAAGAATAGTCAACGTGTGCCCCACTACTTCACAAAACCCTTTTATAATATTTGTCAAGGAAATTTATTCTTCCTTTTCTCTTCACTAAACCTAGAACTCATATCAGAATTATTAATCTACTCATTGCCTTGTCTGTATTAATAAAAAAAAAAAAAAGGGGGCCTTAATTCAAGACAGTCTCATGATGGTCTCTGGGGGCTATTTTGTTTTTAATTATTTGATTACCAGGCTCATGGAAAATGACAATTTGAATTGCAATTTTGCTACGAACCTACTTGAGATGCATACACAGTTTTATATTAAACTCATTTACAGTCTGAAGCATATTCTTCATCACTTCCCTAGGCAACTTGTCACCTATGTCATAAAAAGTATAAAATTTAGTGTTGTAACTGCCTGTTTATGTGTATATGCTGAACTTGTGCTGCTGCAGTATCATTAAACTGTGGTATGTAAAGGACAACTAAACTGTAGCAGATGTGATATGGAAGCACAGCAGCCAGGCACAGTGGTGGATTAGCCACGTAACAAGAGGTAGCAAATGCTATGGGCCTCGCGCCTTCGGGGAAGCCTTTCGACTATTGGTGGCCGCACTCCTTCATCTACTTCCTGCTGTTGGTCCCACACTGTTTTAATCCAGCTCTGGCCAGGCAGGAAGTGTACAATGCCTTTCTTTTATGTAAACTGCTCAGATAGTCAGCTAGTGTGAAGTAAAAATAACCAGATGTGGTTGAAGATTGCAAGATGAAGGAGATGAAAACCATAAAGGATCTACATTATGGCATAATTAGAAAAAATAGCACTATCTAGGCCTTGATGTAAGCATTATTATAATGCACTTAACCCAATGTTTTGAAGGATAACTACTGCTCCCATTGAGAAGAAAAAGACCTTTTACATACATGGTTACCATGTCAACAGACATTAATGCAGCATCATCAGTGTCAATATTGGTTTCAACTATGGGATCATAGCACCATGACTCCAAAATTAGAGTTAATGAAACTTTTTAAAATCTTCACTAGCCCAGCCAAATGATGTGAAAAAAATAAAAATGAATTAGCCCCAGAAAATGTGAGGAAAGGAAATATCTATTCTCTACCAAATACTACCATCTAAAAACAGTGAATCTTTATTTCTTATTGTAGATAAAAATGACGAAACTGATTTTGAACCTAAGTAGATTAGGTTAAACAGATGGTGCTATTTTGACCGTACAGTTAGACCTCAGTACTTCCACTCTTGATTCAGGGTGATCCAATTTGTATCTGCTTCAGAGAGGTACATTTTAGGCTTCTAAATATCTCAATGCTAGGAAACTCTTCCCTACACGGAAAAGATATAGAACCAGGTCAGGGATGGCAGTGTTTGTTTGTAATTTTGTATACTCTAAAAGTGTGGCTTCCACCACGTTCTTACATGGAGTAAAATGAAATATTTCTAGTTTTTCCCCCTCCGATTCAGCCACTAAGGACCTCCCGAATCGTTACCTTAAATTGGGGACCATTCCAGCATTTGCCCAGGTGACTGCAGGAAACTGTCTATAAACCACAATTAGGGCGGTTGGTATATGGGATCATGAGCTTGTGCCTGGTAGTACCAGATCGAGGGAGGGGGGGGGGGGTTAGGCAAACTGGTGCACTTGCCATGAATGACAGCTTTAGGGGACAGCAATGTCAAGTTTTGGTGCTGGCTCAGAAAATTCATAGTTCCGGCACTGCTGCTCAGTCCCAATGATATATGAGGTGTATTGTAATTACAGCTGGGCAGAACACCATTAATCCGTTAATCATTGACAAAGTTAACATGACTTCAGAAATTTAACTTTTAAGTTAACCTAAAAAATCATTAACATTCTTCTTAACTTCCATTAACTTTATACCATTACATTGGTTGTTGTTGGCATATCATTTGTTTGAATTGTGCGCCACGGCACGCCTGTACCTTCATTGAGCAAAATAGCGAACAAATCAGGTAATGCGAAATGCTAGCGCTAGCATGCTGCATATATGTATAACTGTTATGCTAAGTTGTTAGGCATGGCGTGGTTCTGAGCAGGAATGCTAGAGTGGTGGAGTGTTTGTATTTTACGTCTGCAAACCGGCGCTCACTACTCAGTTCAGATTTGACTGGTGACCGATTTTTGTAACCTAACTTTGTTCTACTGGTTATATAGTTTGTGTTGGTTTGGAGTTTGTTAGTGAAATAAATTAAACTGGCATTAGTTACATGATTACATCATGGAAACTTAAGATTTAAATTCTGTTAGTGAAAGCAACAATGCTAGCAATAGTAATGAGAAGATTAAAAATCCTTGGCCACATTTATGTGATTATGCGATTATGTTGCATTTAAATCATTTATGAATGCAACTGTGTCTGCCTAAACTTTCTATGACCTAAGCTCATGTTTCTAGCCTGAATAGTCTTAAATAACACATGAAGAGGATGCATATATCCAAAGATTTGCAGTTTGAAGAAAAATTAAAAGCAGGGTCAACTCGCAGGAAAGGATAAAACAATTCAAAGCCTTCTTCAAGTGCTGTGGATTCTTCTGGTGTAGATAGGAGCAGAAGTGAGGTTTTTTTCAATCTCCATCTGCTAATAAAATGTTTCGTCAACAAAGCTTTGGCGTCGTAGTTACCGAAATCGGAGTATCTCAAGCTAGTGTAAACATTTTCATTGGCAACATGATTCCACTACATGTTGTTGAATCCAATACATTTTAGAAGTTAATTAAAATGTAAAACCCCAGTAAGAAATCAATTTCCACAGGAAAATTGTATAGATGTATTGTTGATGGTTAACTTTTAACTTGTGTTAAATTTGCAAAAGTGTAACATTTTAATGATTATCAACGATTTTGGATTAACCGTGCCCAGCTCTGGTTGTAATGCTAGTAGAATGACCAATGATGGGAAATGTTTCACCTGGTGTAGGATTGGAGTAAGTGGTAGTAGCTGGATGCATGCTACATACACCCTAAAAATAGTTTTTACTTGTTTTAAATGTTTGGATTCTTCATCCTGAAGACTCTGGCACAGTTTCTGCCATTCCTCAAAACAAGAGTAATTACACTGTATGATATTAGAAACATATGTTTATTCATGCTAATAGCTGAACCAATACCAGATTAAAAATAGTGGATTAAAAAAATACATGTCGGAACAGTGCACTAATGACATGTTTTGCTATATTACATGCTTTTTGTTGCTGCCATATTATTGGTTCTGGCAGAAGGGCTCGACCACATTAAGAAACTGCACTCACCTTATAAATAGGTCTATAGTAAGGTGATGAGAACTGCTTAATAAATACTGGCTCTTACAGATAAGAACTGCAACAGACAACATAAGTACTGAGGTAGATTATCGGCATGATGTCTCTAGATCTTCCTACATAAAATGCTCTACCTCTCCACCCTCAATGTAATCAGTCAAGTATAGCAGATCCTAACGGTTTGTTGACAGACACAAGCAAAACATCAAAAAAAAAAAACTTTCTGCACTGGAAAAAATTCATCTGGCAAAAAGGTATCTGTCTATAGGTCTCTCCCTACCCTATCAACACTCCAACCATACTCAGCTCACACCAACTCCTCCCCTAATTGCAAAACCCTACATTCTGCACATATTTCCAACCTCTCCCACTCCTTAACCTAACGTTCACTCCTCTATCAGCATTCCAACTCTGTTCTTTCTAACAGACTACCATTTTCTCTAACCCCGAAGTTTGAACATGCCTCTTAGGTCCAAGACTCTTTAGCATTCTGCTGCACTCTCAGATGGTAGTATCAGTTTGCCCCTGAAGAAGAAAGAGACAATTGGCCTGATAAGACAGATTCAAACTTATGGAGGTTCAATCCTCCACCTCAACTAGACGCACTTCTGTTTCCACAAAGTCATCCCCTTCTAATGTTCCTGAAATTTCTCACATCCAAACTGTGTTCAATCTCTTTGCTAATTTCCATTGCCCATTCCATCAATGTCAAGTCTATTGAAACCCAGGAAATGAATTAACTCTCAAAGAATAAGAACATCATCCTTTCTGCTGATGGGCTCAACCACCATGATATTGGAACTCGGTGACTATGAGGCTGTGAATTTGAGACAGCTCCCTGACACCAGTATGTACCATCCATATCCTACAGTTCCTAGTGCTTTAATTTGCCATCAATTGCAGTGTATCCTTTCTCTGCTACTCTGCTGCCAAAATCCTTCCTTGTCTCCGAAGATGTCATTTCCTTATACAGTAATATCCCCCACCACTGGTGGTTCAGTGCCATAACATTTCCTGACGATGCAACCTCCCTACTGCCTCCCCTGCACATCCTCCCTTATATCCTGGGCACACCTCATTCTGTCAAAAAACTTCTTCTCCATTAACTCTCAAGATTACCACCAGATACTCTTAACTGCAATAAGTAAATTCATGGCCCTGTCTTATCCTGGATCATCTGGAGCAACAATTCCTGAACAAAATCTCATTCAAATGTTTTATGTAGTTCAGATACACAGCGATATTTTTGTGATCTGAACTCAAAATGAAAACCACCTACTATACATCCTCAACTCCCCAAACAATAGTCAGTTATGCAACTTTACCTGCGAGGTCTTTAGAGACGGGAAAGGTTGGGGGGCAAGGAATGGGAAGGAATTCGGCCATGGCCTTTTGAAGGAAGCATGCCGGCATTTGCCTGGAGTGATTTGGGAAACCATGGAAAACCCAAATCTGGATGCCCGGACGGGGATTCGAACCGCGGTCCTCCAGAATGCTAGCCGTTACACCACCACACTCGTTCATATCTCTGTTCACATCAGATCTACCACACTACCTTCACATGTTCATTTAGCAACATATTATTTCCGGGTTTGCAGCCAGATTATGTCTTAAAAATACAATGTTTTAACATCATTCTCTGTTGTCTTCATCGGGTTTCTTGCTTTGGAGAATCCGGAAGTATACTATCCATTACAGTGGTCGGATGGCCTTAAATGAATTCTTCACTGTCAAGGCATATCTCAGCTAGTCAGTGGGCACTGTGGCTCTGTAGGAGGGCCTTTCCATTGTGCTTCTACTGGCGTCATTACCACTGTCAGCTGTGCTCCTGTCTGTGGATTGAAAGTGGCATTTCCCATAAGTCATTCAGAAAGAGTATCTTTGTTGAAGGTGTTACACTGAGATTTATTTCAATAGATTCTATTATCACAGCCTCCCAAAGATAAGGGGTTTGGGCCAGCACCTTCTCATTTGCAAAATCTATTTTATGGCTTCTCTAGTTGCAACAGGCAAAATTTGTGCTTGTGTTTAGTGTAGCAGATGGTCTGCCCAATGTAGAAGTTTGCACATTCACAGGGTTGGTATAAACCTCCAGTGTTCTTAAACTCACATTGACTTTCACGGGCCAATCCCAAATTTTTTCAGATGGGAAGAAGATATTCATGATCTTGTAGGAAGCCAATATCATACTTATCTTTGCAGGGAAAATTCCTTCATATGGCACTAAAGTCAAAGCATTCAACTGGTCTTCTTGCTCTGATGGTTGTTTTATTTCCTTTGTTAGAAGCACCCTTTCTATTTGATGTTCATGGAAGTCATTCTGCCTGAAGGTTTATCGTAGATGTTTTAGTTCTGCCTGATTTCCCTTGCCCATGTATCAAATGAAATAAAACAGTAATATTCTGAGCAGGATGGTCATAGCTGCTGGCACCCAAATAGTGGTATGTATTTCCTGGTTTGTGGTACACACTATGTTCTAAAGTTCCGTCTGGCCTTTGGCTGATAAGGATATTAAGAAAAAGGAAGCCAATCATTTTGTTCTACATCCATTAAGGTGTTCCAGGAATTTATTTAAAGCACAGCAGATGTGGGTCCAAACAATGAATGTATCATCCACGTAACAGTAGAAACATTTAGATTATAATGATGCCTTTCCGTGTTCTTTCCACGAAGTCCTTTGTGTACAGATTGGCTACTACTGGTGACAGATGACCATATCACTACACCATCTGTGTATTCATGGTATATCCCCCACCTCCCTCCCTCATGTAAAATATGTTCAAAGATAGCTACAATATTGGTTTCAAAATTGTTATGCAAAAGCTACTGAGACTCTTTCAGAGGAACCCTGGTAAACAATGATGCAACATCAAAGCTAACAATGATGTCACTGTGAGATATAACACATTAATGGCATGTACATATTTTTGTTATATTACCAAATTGACCTGCTTCAACTATGGAAAACGAAAAGCAACTAATTATTAATAACTAATGAAGTACGTACTTTTCTTTTAATGCTCTAGAAATTCGTTTCTTTGCAGGTGCCTAACTAAACAGAAGTGTTATTAAATAATGCTGATAACCTCAATTTTCTGGTAGTATTTCTGTGTATTGTTACTCTGAAAATGCAATTTGAGGTGGATTACATTCAGAAGTATGCCAATGAGAAATTTTACAAGCTAGATGAATTCTATCTACAGTACACCACTGAAACACTGGAAATGTGTGATGTTCCTGGAATGTGATCTGCATTAGATCAAGTAAGAAAGGAACTTGTATAGATAATATTATCACACATATATTGCAATTAGGAGAGGATGGCACCATAAAATTAGTAAAGCATTATTCAGTTTGATTATAGAAACTTCTTGTATGCCAGTGGGCTGGAAATATGTCAGAGTTGTATTGGTTTACAAAGTAGGAGAGGCAAATTCATAAACAAGGCATTTGAAATAGGCCTTGGATATTTCAACAACGCTTCTGCTCTGGCTTCTGGGACTATTCCCATCTCTTCCTTGACATACCTATACTACTTCTACCTTTCAGTCCATATTGGTTTATTACTTTCGCTAATTGAGCATCATCCGTTCTACGCAGATGGTGTCTCCAATTATTCCTGTGTTCCTCTGTCTTGTCATTCATACTGTATATCTTCAACTTCCCCCTTATTTTCTCATTTCTTATTAGATCTGACCTAGTGCATCCCTTTACAGAGCTTAGGGAACTTCATGTCTCCTGCTTGTAAGAGACTTTTTTTCTCATCTCTTCGTCACTCAAGACTCCTCCCCCAGCAACCTTTCCACCTAACACTATTTATAAATAGTTTTGCTCTGAGTGCTCTGGACATATTTGCCATATGTAGAGGATTGGATCAATGCTCTTGCATAATTATAATTTTTTGTAAAATAAGGGCAAAACCAACTGCTAATGCTCAAATCGAAATTTAAAGTTAATTCCACATTGTACCCAATGTTTAAAAAGGTTAATATTCATTTCCAGCCAATTTATATATATTTATACTGTGTAAAAAAAATTGATTTCTAGAAAGTACTGATAACCCAAGAAAATGTTTCCTGTTGTATTAATGGCATAAATTGGCAGAACAATAAAAGATGGAAGAACATCTGTAAGACATTGAAACAAGTAGTTTGTATAAAAGTATTGTTGTTAAGAAGAACTGAATATGAAAGAAAGAAGAAATTTCAAAAATCGTAGAAGCTAAAAGAAATGCTTTCAACAAATACATAGCATCCAAGTCATTAGCAAATATAATTGATTACAAAAGGAGGCTACTGCATAAAGAGGAACAAGGAAAGGGATAACTAAGTTTCTTAATTAGAAATAGACCAAACTAAGCAAAACTCTAAAAATTTCAAAGAACGTGAGTCAAGAAATAAAAGAAAATATAAGAGCAAATATCATAAGCAAACTAATGTACCTACATTCTCAAAATTTATGATCAGGTAATTTAATTAATTTATCCCAACCTCATTCAAATATAAACATTATACAGCCTATTTATTACAAAATATGATTTTTAAAATATATCAAAATGTTTCAAAAACAGTAAATCTCCTGGAAAGGGTGATCTTCAATCAGTAGCTGGTTTGGAACAGGTGCCCTAAGAAATAGGGGAATATGCTTGTATTATTTTTATATTTTAAATCAGTTATTTACTCTGTTATATATCCGTGAAAAATATAATATTGTTAAAAATGTTAAAATTCCAGTTCCGACAATTTAAATGCTGCCAGTTTGGCATGCTGCACTGTGACATCATTGAACACAACTTCATTGGCATATTGTATGTTGTGGGGTGTTATATCTCAATAGTTTTATGTTTTATAACTTATGTCCATATGGTAGGAGATCTGAAATAATTTTATAAATACTATATTGTTCTTATAATAAAAAATATGATATGTTAAAATTGTTATTATGTATAACAATTAACTACCTATAATCATAACTTAATTTACAAAAGTCTGATAGATATATTTTTCAAATCATTTCTCATTCAAGCTTAGTCCAAAGCAACTACAAACCTTTTAAAACCCACAAAGGAGACCATCAGACATTTTACAAGTCGATTTCAATCTCCTGAATATATGTTGAATGGTATATGTCTACCTGAAATCATGACTCATTTTGTAATTGAACTGGCTGATAATAAGATGCCTGTGCTACCATCGTTTCTTCAAATGTGCCTACCAAAAAAAATCCCAATGACTTTTAATTACAAAATTTGGCATATATTATCTAGAGTTAGCATGGTGTAGGCGGTGAAGTGTCCGCTCCCTAATTATCTGACATAAGTTTAAATCCCTGCAGTATCAGATATTTTTATTTATCTGCAGAAATTGTCGAGCATCAATTTTATTTTATTTCAATTTTTAAATAAATCTCATTACTTCAAATACATACTACAAATGCAATTTTGGCCAAATTAATGATGGCTTTGATAGGCGGAAAGGAAGGCTGGGGGTAGCACACTTTCGCCTAAACTGTGAATTGACCATGTGTAGCCTTGTGGTACAAAAAAATATTTAAGAAATCGGTATCCACACATTCGTATTATAAACCCCAAATGCGAAGGGTGTATGAAATAAGTTCACTTGACACAGTTTTAATATCATGAAATACTTATATTCTTGAAAAGTCACTTATACATTGTCGGGACCAGAATTTGCGGATAAGATATCAGACAAAGTTCCATTTGAAGATTAACAGGTTAAGCACATTCGTACAAGAAGACAAACTCACTAAGTCCCTCCCACTTTAGTGAGAACACGACTACGGTATGTTACAACTCGCTGCAACCACTACTGCTCGGAGCGGTTCGCTCCACTAACTAGCGCGAAGTTACGCATTTGATTTCCAGCAAAAAAATGAGGCACATAATGATACAAAGTTACTACTTTGAAAATCACTGAGAGACTGAGGCAATCTAAGCTAGCTGCAGGGTCTTTTATAAGCTCCCCATGGCCTATGATGTCAGCAACTGTTTTCTTTAATTAATATCTCCTAAAGTAGGTCTACTAAATAGCAATTTCAACAAGGGCTTCCTATGATCACATTCCATCTGTTTTAACTTAATTTAGCATTCAAAAGGATTTCTATAAGCCTAACATTGAAGTCTCTTACGTCACTGGATAGGCGCGGTTTTACGCGCTGCAACAATTAGCGACAATCTATCTTCCAAATCTTAATTATCTGATAAATGCTTAAACTTTTTACTAAAACCATTATATATTGATGATCCTCTTAATTTAGGCTATCTGCTAATATAAATTTCACAGTTGTATTCCTTTTAATTAAAAGGTTAATTGTTTTCTCTTAATTAAAATCACTAATTAAACTTTACCATCAAAATATTTGGAACAGTGCTGACTATAGCTATTGATAAAAGATCAGCTGTGACTTTTCTCAATTCAAAGTTATCTCAAATCTTAAAATTTTACTTTGCTAATTGTGTGTTTCAAAACGTGAACAAACCGAATAATTTCTTAAAATAAATTTTTCCCGATATAATGAATACACTTTAAAATGATTCTTATGATGAGTTTTCACTGTGGAAATGAATGCAGGAAAATCCCTTCAAGCTGACAATTACGTTTACTCGAAATTTCTAAGTCCAACATAAGCGACTTCAGAATAGATCTATAGACTATTTTACTCTTGGGGATACCTAGTGGGAGTGCTTTTGGCGAACTAAAGGGTACCTTACAGCTTCCTAGTATGCCTCACCAATATCCATTGAAATTTGGTTGGAAGGCGCATCTGTTTTTGTCAAATACATTATTTTATTTTTAACCTTTTACAACCCATCATTTCATGGAATTAAATGTATCAATCGTAAAATAAAAAAATAAAAATTTTAAAAAAATCTATCTTCCCTATGTACCAATTTTCTTTTAAAATACTTCTTTATGAGATACAAATTTAGTAAAGACGAAAATTGAATAAAGTAAAATCTAATTCAATTAAAAAAAAACAACACTAAAATAATAAACTTATTATCAAAATGTGGAAAAATTATGTAAGAAAGTAGACTTTCCTGGCATACGATTGCAGTGACCTCATGGTTGTACCTCTGGATTGTGTTGTGAAAACACAATCTGGTGGTAAACCCTTGAGGATTTTGAAACACAATTTTCTGGGGAAAAATTTTCTGCTGCTTTATTTTGTTACTAGCTTCAAAACTGGTGGGCTGGATTCTGACAAATCATTTCTTTGTAATCGATTCCCCTAGTAAAATTGTTGTAAAACAATGCACAATGTAATTCCTTGTATCTTACCTGTAACAAAAACTATCAGTTGTCACTCTGGTCCGGAGTGCATTTAAACTTTGCCACAAACTCTGCTAATATACTAGAGCCGTATTTGAATTACATGCATATTTCCCGTTGTCAGTGATTTCATTGTCGGTTAATCCAGCATGTCTCTTGATTCACATTAGATGTATCTAATATGTAACTAATTCTCTAAAAGTGTAAAAAAATAATAATTCAATTATTTAATGCTTAATTAACTTGCAGCTTGTAACACATATTAGAATTTCACATAATGAAATTAGTTTCCAAGATAGTGAGTTCAATGGAAGTATATAGTACCACCCTCTTAAGTCATTTTTACAGTTAATTTTGATAATAATTCCAATTAATATACCTAACATAAGCAATAGTTCACTTTTAAACAGTAAATTCAAGAGCTAAATTCATTTAAACAGCTGTTGAGAAACTTAATCTCAGATTTGGATATATAATATCTGACTCTCAAATAACTTCGCTTAATGAGTATATTTCTCTAGTTCAAAAGATGTTTAGGTAAATAAATAGCCAGAAGATGAAAAAAGCTTGTTGTTAGAAAATCTTACTTAGAGTTTAAATATGTTTAAAAGTGATTTGCCGGTAAAGAATTTTGTCACGTAATTTTCCACTCTAAAATCGAAGTATTCAGTCATTAGAAAACAGTTAAGAAGTCAATTGATAGATAGAAAGTAGCGTAATTTCGGTTGACACAACATATTAAAATTTTGGAAAGTTTCATGGATTTTAAAGATTGTTTTTTAAATATAATTTGTTATAACAAGACATGTGCTTCATGAAAAAGTTAAATATTTCAGTCTTATTTGGGAATTCAGGAGAAGAATTTATGTTCAGAGTAAAGTGTATTTAAATATAAATGTTTTATTTCAAAATATTAAAGCATTTAATTGTATTAAAGTAAAATAGATTTTGGCACCAGAAACGCTTGGACAGTGTAGCTCGAAATTGAAGCGCATTCGGGAGGAATAGTATTTTGAAAATTCATAATAAATCAGGGAATTTACTTACAGATTCCAAATTTTTACAGTAACCTTTTTCTATATGGAAATTTGTTTGAAGCTTTTTCAAGTCGATATTCTGAATATTTCAAGTAGTCAAATTTTGTTTTCGAATTTTACTCCGCTTTCAAAATTAGGTAAAATACTTTATTTGATATCAGATGATAGAATAGGAATAGAAGAATAGAATGCAGTTTGTTTCAGCTCGATAGGAGTAATGTTTCGAAAGTTATGGCAATCACATCTAAATGATTCTTTTCTGGCAAAACTATTAAAGTTACAAAAAAAATTTATAATAACTTAATTTGACGTTTGTAGTGATATCTTGCAACTACCGAAATTTGAGAGATAGGATTTTTTTGTTGTCAAGGTCAAAATTGTATGGCAGAATATCATCACAAACTTATCAGTTATCTGAGGCGATTTGTGGGAACTACCAGAAAATTGGGTTTCCAGGCTCATGCAGGGGTAGATAGCATAAATACCCCCTCCAGAACCTTGTCTCTCCCCAGTCGTCAAACAGCAGTCTATTCGTGCAGTACCAGCTATGTAGAGTGGTAGTTAGTTTGGGCTCGTGGCGAGGCAAAGTACAAACTTACGCGGAAATGGTTGATTTTTGCAATCATGGGTGTAAGTAACTTTAAATACCTCATGTAGCTAAGTAGCTGTGGGGGCGTGAGATTGGTCTAGCTCGAATGGTTGGTCGGATCTGCAAGATGTTCTTCTGAAAACTTGATCGCCTGTGCAGTTTTCTGACTTTCTAAAATTTTGAAGAATATAGTTATCTAATGAGAATGGACTAGTTAACATCATTTGAACTTATACCTTTCCGTAGCTTTTGATTAAATAAGCTATGTGGCGGCCAGGTCATGATTTTAAGTCAGAACTGTAACATCCTAGGCTACGCACGGTTATAGCTGAGACAAGGTGTTTGCCTAAACCCCCAAGGTAGAACCTTGTTCCTCACAAGCTTTCACTCCACCGACATCGGCAACTGTAGAATTTGGATTAGATGCAAAATATGTTGTCCTCGTAAAAACATTTTTTTTTAGATTATTTTACAAAACCACTTCCATTCACTATTTATTGTACGAATATTCTCACAAAAATACAATATTTCACCATTTATCCTAATAATTTGCAAATAAAACTTCAACCCAATCACAAAATTATAAAAATGCCCAGTAATTATGCCTTCGTTTTGCAATATGTACATGTACTTCGACGTCAAGATTCTATTTGACCAATAGTGTTGCGTTTGCACTTCCCTCATATTTTAACACTTTTGAGTAATTGAAATCAATAAATAAGAAGAAATGTTGTAGCAGTAATGCTACAGTAATAAAGCTCGCAAATAAAAATACCAGACATATATTTGAATTGTATACATATTCCCTATTGGTAAGGGACAACTGTTTGTAAGTGTCTCAATTTCCAACTTTAAATAAAATGTCAGCTAAGAGACTTACCTTTTGAAAGTAAAAGTACTCTTAATTGAATTCCGATTAAACACATGACCTAATGTAGGATCTTAGTAAAACATTCACTTTTCCCACTCTTTTTCCTCTCGTGACTACTGATAAAATTTGTACCAATACACAAACAAAAAATTGTGGTTTATGAAAATCACATCTTGAAAAAATATTAAAAACATCATCTAAATTAAATGAATCAATGCATAATTAAATCACTCTTTAATTAGTTATTTACACCTTAATAAAATAAGATGCCATTTTTAATTTTTAAAAAATTGTTTATGGTTAAAAGGTGTACAGAAAAGCAGGCCTTAGAGATCTTGGGATTTAGAGAGCATAGTCATGTTGACACAAACAAAATTATATATTATGCAGGGTGAGTCAAAAAAGACTTTACAACTTTGGAATGATATAGAAATATATTGAGATAACTTACAGGCTTGGTAGACGTATCATTTTGTAGTAAACAACGTCAAGTTTGTTGCATGTAGTGCATCAGTACACTATTCCACCACCAGGAGTGCCAGCATAGTGCACAGTTTAATTGCTACTTTCATTGGTGTGGGAGATATGGTGGTTAAAAGTGGTCGATCAGGGACATTTTTGTATTTCGACCAAAGATATGTGTGTCCGTCTATTTCGCTTATCTGCCACAACTACATAGTGGGGTTTGGGTGTGATAGTGCCTCAAGTCTCCTATCATGCACAGTGGTGGTTCGATGTCGGTAGCTATGGAGGTGTGGATGATACGATGGTTGAAACTGGTTGATCCAGGGAATTTTCCTATTTCTTCCAAAGACGTGTGTGGCCCTATATTTCACCTTGCAGCGAGAACTACCAAGTGCAGACCACTCGCATTCATGTGTGGTAGTAGCCTGGAATCTTCCATCATGCACTATGGTGATTGCATGTCGATATCTGTAGGGCTGTGGTAGATATGGTGGCTGAAAGTGGTCGACTTGACATCAGAATAGACATGTGTTCCTAAATTTCATTCTATATCAAACCTACTTATCGCAGTCTACTGGCATTTGTGTGTGGTATTAGCCTCGAGTCTCCCAACATGGTTTCACGTCAGTAGCTATGGGGATGTGGGAGATATGGTGGTTGAAATCGGTTGACAGAGGGCATTTTCATATTTTGACGAAGAACATGTGTGTGTCTATATTTCACTGTGCAGGCAAAAGTATGTAGTGCAGACCACTGGTGTTTGTGTGTAGCAGTAGCCTCAAGACTTGCATCATACACTATGGTAGTTGCATGTCAGTAGCTGTGGGGGCATCGAAGATATGATGGTTGAAAATGGTGGACAGTATTTTGTTATTTCGTCCAAAGACATATGTGACCTTATATTTCACAACTACACAGCACAGATCAGTGGTATTTGTGTGTAGTAGTAGATTCGAGTCTCCCATCGTGCACTATGGTGGTTGGATGCCGGTAGCTGTGGGGGTGTGGGGAAGTTGAAAGTAGTCGACTGAAGGCATTTTCATATTTCGACCAAAGATATGTGTGTCCCTATGTTTAACTTTGCTACAGTCTTAAATACCCTGCACAAATCACTTACATTTGTGTGTGGTGTTAGCCCGAGTCTCCCATCGTGCACTAGTTACATGTTGGTAGCTATCAATCAAAATTATTTACAAACATGGACGAAGATGCGGGCACCAGTTAGTATGGTAATCTTGGTTGTCCAGGTTGAATCTTCGGGAGCTATATATAGGCGGCAGCAGTTCCAGCCGTGACAGTACTCTGAAGAAGGCCACAAAATGATGGCCGAAACGTTAGGTTTCAACAAATTGACGCGGTTCAACCCGGACAACCAAGATTACATTGACAACGACCGCGGAAGTCTGCGCACCCACCAGTTAGTATTATATAAAAAGATTTATTGTTAGAAATCATAATAATAACTGCAATCAATCCTGCCAACCTGTGTGGGAATCATATTATAATTCCTATTTATGATTAAGAATATATTTTTTAAGAATATATATTGATTTACTGAGCCCCCTCAGCTGCCTGAATTATCTGCGGGTGGAACTGACACATGAGTGTATACTCACATCAGCTGTACTTTAAGTCGGCAGGCTCTGCTCATGAGGAGGTGGTGGTACTGCCTAGGCTATATCATAAATAACATGAAAATGTTTTGGAGCATGTAAAGAGAAGTTACTTATATGTTAAGCTCAAGAAAGGCTAGAACTAACCAAAAGCTTCCTTTGTCATCATACACACAAACTTGATTAAGCATTTAAGAGCTTACTGGCATTTAAGAAAGTGAAGAAAAAAAGTGTTAATAAAACATACTTCTTTTCTATCGCGTATCCTTGCCACAAAACTCTAATTACTTTACATGGTGACCGTTAGTGACCAATGAGAAACAAACAAATTGTGCAATATTTCAGTGAGAGGTGAGACATATGGTGGGGGGAAATATGTGATAACAATCCGGCCCACCACATGATGTGATATTGTGCAATTTGTTTTGTTTTTGTGTGTTCATCTCATCCTCCTGCCTTCATCTGTGGTAAGTGACGTGTTATTTTTCCCTATCCTATCTTATTTTTATATATTTCTTCAGAATGGGATGTAAAAAATGAAATAATAATTTGTAATCATAAAATCAATTATCTTTTGCTTCAATTATCAATTTTTTGTAGTCTCAGTGACCTAGTCACAGAGTCTCTTACTGCTTGTGCAGTGTCTGTCTCTCATAGCTGCCTAGCCTAATAAAACATTCTTTTTGGACATACAGCTTAACCTGGACTCTGAGCCATGTAATGTCCTAGCATATTTCATTCTATGAAAGCAAAGCTTCACCAGAGGTCATGCTTCACAGCAAGCATCAGTATATACAACTTTGATCCCCTTGCAGTATGTCTCTTCTATTCACACGATATCGAATAATGTGTTCATTTTTTTTCTTGTGCTTGTTGCTAAGCCCCTACATTCATCTGTGATAAGTGTTGGATTGATATTCCCTATCCTTCATTATTTTCTCTGGGCATATTATCATATGCCTTCCTTAAATCCTTAAAGTGGTAAATGAAATTCATGTGAAGTATGGGTGAAATATGGATAACTATGAAGAAAATCAGCAACATGCTATAGAAAATAAGAGAGAAAACACTGAAGCATAAAATTGTTCCTTTTTAGTTATTTTATTCAACCTTAATTTACAGTGATGTGTTCAGATTCCAGATGATCTAGACTTTGAGCCACTTCTGAAAAAAGCCAGTGATTTGTATGAGCGCTTTCCACCAGAAAGTATTGAGCGAGAAGTTGCTGAGAGATCAAGAAAAGAGTAAGTTCTGAATATTCCAATATTACATTTAAAATTGTCTGTCTGTGCTTATATGAGTCTTAAATCAACTAAGATGTCAATATGTGTTTTTTTATTTCGAGTTGTGGCTACCTTATCGATACAGAACTACTCAAGACATAATGTTGTTCTACATTTAAAAACATTACTTTCATTTTATACAGTTGTACAACCATAATATAGTTAGTTCTAAAAGTTTGATTTTGCATTTTAATACTACAAGAAGGTAAAAAATATTGTGCTTCCACTGAGAAAAACTTTATTCCTATGAATACCATTCTGATTTTCAATGGATTCCGGAAGCATATGAATTGTGAAATTGTTCTATAAAATGAGGCATGGTGAATTTTCTTTCTGCTCCACAATAGAAATAGATTTTGCTCCCTAATTACTTTATTAATGACTTGAAATATTTGAGTATTTTCAGCAACTATTAGTTATTTTCATAATGATATTTTCTACTATATTAAGTATTTCCTCCATCCTGCCCAAAGCACGAAATGTCATGAATTTGACTACATCTTACCCAACTCCTGTGCATCAAAACTAGGGATAATTATACATTCATTAATACCTTCATAAGAAAAGCAGATTTATCTATATCTATAAAATGAAAACCGGATATATTTGCAAAATAAAAACTCGGTAACTACTGAGCAAATTTAGATGGGAGTTTCACTGGTTTAAAGCTTAGAATCTAAATTCAGTTGTTTGGTGTGTCTTATATTTCAACATTACATCATTACGGAGATTTAAATGAAATTATGAACTTATGACGACAAATACCAAAGTTCGAATCACTAGATGTTGCATGCTCCGCAGTCCGCACAAAAGACACAACTGCAATGTCTCTGACCATGGCCTTTAATGAACGCAATAAAAGCAATTTACAATAATAATTATTTTCCATATTCTACACAAAACAAAACTTGAAATATTCTTTCCTTAAATTCGAGATGTTCAGTTATTAATCGCCATATATGTCTGTATTGAATGCGAGAAATTAATGACGAAAAACACAAGAGATTTTCTTTGATCACAATCTCTATTAGCCGAACAGCAATATCTCTGGCTATCATATACGGTTTAGGAAAACAACGTTTTCGCATTACATTCTGCACTACACACGTGAGCTTCTGACATAATATAGCTTTCAATCGTATTATAATCTATTTAAGTTCTCGATATATCGAATGTTAGACAATAATATCTTGCATTGGAGCGAAAGTAGTCATTCTATTCATAATGATTAATGTGTATGCTGAGGTTTTTTAAATAAATAGAACGTTGTATTAAGCCTTTAGTGTTGCAATTAAAAACAGCTTTTATTCATTTTATAATTTATTGCGTTTTTTCGGAATCCAGTTTCTGTGATAACTAACCATGGCGCTACAGTCTGTAACTCCCTGAAATAAATCGAAAGTAAAGAATTTCTTTTTTCATTTCTCCCTTATTACTGAATACTTGATACACAACTTTGAATACCTGATATTCAACTATACAGGTACGGAATAGATTTTGAGCTACAGTGCAAGATGAAGTAACATTTTTTAGCTCCAGCGGCAGATGAGTCAGCACAATGAAACAGATGTTTGGCACTACGAAAACATGGTCAGAATCGATTCAGCAGTTTTCAGATAAAGCTTGATTATTCGTAAAGTAAATGGGTCGAAACGGCTTAAGACTTGGGTAAAATTTTAATTTTGAACCCAAACTTTCAAATTCTGAAAATTCATTCAAAATATATATTTTTGTGTGATGCTGGAATAAACACATTCCAGATGCATTTTTAATTATGTGGTATGTAATAATGTGTGTAGTGTTTTGATTTTCGAGCAGCAACATTAGCAAATGTAGGTTGAAATGTAACCTGGACTAAAATGAAAGCTGACATTCTGTATCAAAGCATCCAAACCACCCCATTCTTAGAACTGTGCTGCTAAATCCTGGTTTAGTTTAGTACCAGAAATGGCCGGTAGGAATCAATGAAGCTTGGTAAATATGAATCTCTTCAGATGAATAAAAATAGTGTACAGGTAAATCAAATTAAACCCACTCCTTTCTTGGTAGGGTGCGGGTGAATCTAGGTATGCTTTAATTTTGGAAATTGATGGCGCAAATTGTATGAAACTTGGTACATGTTACTCATTGCGTGAATAAAAACAGTGTACGGGTATATCAACACCAATTAAACTGGGCAACGCCGGGAACTCTGCTAGTGTAGATTATAATGTTAATTGATCAAGGTCACGAGATTTGGACCATGGTCAAAGGAATTGGAGCAGACTGGGATGTCACTAGAAATAAAGTACATGACTAAGTTTCAAACAACATTTTAACTTGGCACTCCACTGGTTTGATCAGCTCCATCAATTATGAGATATCTAGCCGCAGACCAAAATAAATGTTATGGAAGATACAATTTACCTGAAAATTGTAGTTGCTTAAATGGAAAACATGCTTACATTTCAAATGTTCATACACCATGAGAATATCCAGCCACTCATGCATATACTAATTATTATGCTATCCTTGTACAAATTTTGCTGGCTAAAAATACATCACTCTCCACCAACATGTCCAAATGATTTAATAAATTAGGAACAACTCCTCCACCAACTGCACTGCTAGCAGGCTTAAATCTTCATATGGAGAGGGTAACTACATCACAGCTACAAAAGATTGTGTAAAGGTTTTTTTTAAAAAATCGGGTGGCATTACCAAGCAACAATTTTATCCAGAAAATAATACTGTTTCCCTAAATAGTACAGCTGAAAATACATTATTAGAGAAAGTAGAAGGTAAACTGTCTTTGGAATGAGTATCCATTCAGATAATTAACATGAATATTCTAGGTTGTAAAAAAGATTTCTCACAGCAATGAAAAAGCCACTTGCTACTATCATCTGACAACAAGTTATAATATAATAATTTCTGGTAATGGTGCCAGTTGAATCCTCCTCGAAGATTAACAAAAGTGAGTTAATTAGTGATGGAGACACAGAAAATACACTTAATCTTTCTTATACCTGCGGTTGTATTATCGTTGCTCGCCCCACCACCTCCGATGGTCTATTGCGTTTTATGAGTGGCTGCGTTGAACGCAAGTCTTGTGCAAGCTCAGCCACGTACCTCTAACTTGAAAAAGGGTTTTTCCCCCGAAATATTGTATTTTTTTGTTTGTTTGTGTTGTTTTGTTTTGCTGCTGCCCTCCTCCTTTCAACTTCAGTGAGTGTTGGGTGGTTTTTCCCTTTCTTTTCCATGAAAATACAGCTTCTGATTGTTAAATGGATAAAAAAAAAAAATTGTAAGACAATGGCATTTTTTTTTCCTCTGCCATCCTCTCTATTTCCAAATGTTTATTTTGTCTGTCTCCAGTGGACTCAAATTAGTGGGCAGCAGGGTGCTTATAAATATATCATACCCTGATCCGCTGATTTCCTGTAGACGTAATGAAGGTTTCGGTTAATTTACTGTTGGGATTTATGTGAGTTTGAGTGTTTTAAGTCTGATTTTTGCCATAAATAGTTTTCTATGTATGTTCTCGTGGTGGCAATGCTTTATAAATAGTTTTACTTAGATTTGTGATCTTAGGCAGTTTATATTTTGTTATACCTTTATTTATTTCAGTTTAGCTTATTTTAATTTTTTATGCCCTAGCAATGATAAATGTGTTTAATTCTAAGAGACAATCTCAAAGAGATATTGAATTTCAGTCTGAACAGTGTAATGTATGAGTGATAAGCCAAAAAAATAGAGAAAAAATGAGATTAATTGCTTTGAATTTCATTAAAGTTATGTTATGGAACTCTCATGTTCCCCCTTTCATTTATAGTTGTTAATATTATTCCTCTGCTTGTTTTTATAGATTCCAGACTCGTAAAGTGTCTAGTGCTGTAAGTAGAAGATGGCTACATCCTATTCATTTTTACAATTACCCATGGAGATGGTTGGACTGGCACAGATTTATTCCTCACTTGGCTGGAATTGCCAACCAGGCAGTACCTCAACGAAGATATACCAGATATTTTGTTGTACCTACTTTAGTTAGCACATTAGTTCTTGTTTATGCATATTTTCGAGTAGCAGATGCTTATGACTGTGATCTCTTATTGTCAGTTAGATAGCAGGAGTACTGTGGCTGGAGGATTTGTCATTTATATCGGAAGAATTGTTGTTTACATTAGGGCCGTCAGGGGTAAGATGCCTTTGTGTATACCTTTTGTGATACTGTTATCAGCACCCTCTGACCAGACATTTATTGAAATAAAATTCGCTTCTTCTGTTTCTTAATTTTCATAAATAATAAATATTTCAGTAAAAAAGAAATATATTCTATAGAGAAAATATACCACATGTCAACATAGCATTCTGCTTTATTTGATTACTACTTTTTAATACAAAGGAAGTATTTATTGTTATCAAATGGTTTATTATAAATAATTATGTCCTAATGAGAAATAAACCATTTACATTAGCAAGGATAACTATTTAAATAGGGAAAAAATATTTTTGTATACAATACTGTAGGTGTTATGTTAACTTCAAACATAAAATAAGATGAAATGGTTCCACTTTTATACATCTTACTGTCTTTGAATAAATAAAATTGTGTTTAATGCTAGCACTGAATTGTAATGTCAAGTATTCATTCTGTTTAGCAACACTAACGCTTGTAGTATGTTGTTTTCACATTCTCCAGTTATATGGGGAGAGTACAATACTTTTATTAAGTGTGTGATCTTTTTAATTGTGTAAATAGTAACCAAACATCAAAATCAGTACAGAATTCTTATTTTTTTTTTTGTGGTTAACATCAGAAGTTTAATGAGAAGTTTCCGGAAAGAAAAATTTTTGATTGATATACTCCAGTAAAAATTGAAAAATGTAATAATAGTCAAAAAGTATTAAAAAATCAGCAAAGTAATTCTCTTGTTTGTAGTGATGTGTCTCAATAAAAGCATGCCAATGTGCACTGCCTGATTGAGCAGTTGATGCGAGGTATTTATTCATCATCATCCCCTTTTTTATGTCTCCACTCATGGGTCATCTGGTACATCCTCTATCGGAGGTTGCAATTCTATCTACTACCAGCTTGCTAGGCCTGTAGTACTTTTGTTGGGAGTATGGATGTGTTGACATCTGTTTATGAAACATGTAATTTTTGTTCTGTGAGATAAGTGTATTTTTGTTTCAGTATTTTACTAAGCCCCTTGTACCTCCTCATCAAGTGTAATGGTTATTTAACATAGACACACTGTCCATTAGTTATTTTTGAATCATTCCTGATAGTATCTTTTATAGCAGGTATGTTAAAGCATTTATTCATTTGTGACCAATGTTTCTGAATAAGGGTTGGGTTTTTTTTTTTTTTTGTGATAAAGACTTTAGTGAATGGATTTTGTAACTATAACATTTTGTAGGACATATTTTGTGTGGTGATTTTTTTATATTCAAAATCTATCCTGAACAGTTTAAAGAGTGATGAAAGGTTTATGGAATTAATCATGAGCAAACACAAATAAAAACTTTCTCTTCACCTAAATGAAATGATTACTCATAACCCTGTCTACATCATTAGTGCAATTGTTCCATTGGGAAAAGCAATATCAATCAAAAAGATTGTAAAGTTGACTGATTTTGATTCTGTTGATTATCACTAAGCATAAATGAACTTGCTCTATTCACAAAAATCAGTTTTGTTAGTTAAGTAAAACAGATTTGTGGTTATTTTGTGCTTAAATGGTTAGATTTAACTTTAAAATGTTCATATTTATGAGGAAGGTGCTGAATTTAATACTGGTGATGACCAAGGAGGGAAATTACATTTATAAACACACACGACAAAGTGAATAATTCCAAATATTTTTCTTATATATGTCATAGTGCTTGTTTGTGTTCAATTTTTCAAAGGTATCGAATCTTAGTTTTTTTATTTGTATTGTGTGTAGTTATTGATTTTACAACCATTTGGAAGTGTAAGATTTCTAGTCATTTACCATGTCATCTTTATGTTAATATTGTCGGTTGAAGTTTTATTTTTTATTCTTTTTGTCATTCTGGTGTCTCTTCTGTAAATAGTTTTGTATATGATTATTTTTACAATTAAAATTGAAGATTAAAATTTAATGGTGGGAAAATTTATATTTTTTAATTGTTAAGATATAGTTCTGTTTTACATTGGCATATTGAGTAAACAGTTTTATGTATTAGATCCATATGCAGTGAAGAGTTATTTTATGTATACATTTGTTGAAGTCATATCCATCATTTGTAAAGATGATTGGTGCTGGTAATTAATAAAGTGATATATAATTATTTTAAAACTTTGTTTTTTCTTTTAGTATACTTGACTTAATGTTTCACCAGGTAACAAAAATCACATTTATAGTTATAATGAATCTCAATCCAAAACCTAAGAATTTTTAGAGAGTACTTAACACGAAATGTTGTGTAAGTTTCAAATATTTTAATCCAGTTAAATTATAAATTTGTTTCTGAAATGAAGAAAATATTTAGTGCATGCTCTGATTTAATGTAAAATTCCATCAGAAAGATAATGAAAATTGGGGCATAATTATTAAACAGTAGAGGCAGTTGAAAACACTGATTTTGCATTATCTTCAGAATATTCAAATTTTAAAAAATAAAATATAGGCTTACTAGTTTATAAATTGGCTCAGAGTTCAACACACTTTTTAATGGTTAGTTAAATGTCATTGTTTTTCCTGCTTGACAGCATCTGGTAAAATAATAATATGGAATTATTTCCAAAATGACTTTAAAAACTTAATCATTTGATGCTGATTATTGAAATAAAGTGTGAAATATCAAATCAAAACTTTTCATGGTAGTCACTACTTGTAACCAAGTGTTTGTGCCTAAATTTCTTGATTATTGCCTTGTAATTGTATTGAAAATGCTGACCATTTCAAGAATGGCATAATTTGTTTTTCCAAATCGCAGATCTTGAAGTGGATTCTTCAAGCTTATATAAAAGGGAGTGGCAGAGGAAGATCCTCATCTATAAGGATAAATTTGGAAGATCTTAAGGAACCTATAGATGAGCATAATATTCCAGCAACATAGTGGAATCTATTGCTCAATGGTTGGTCAGCAATACTTGCAATACACAGTCAATATTTGTTCAAGAAATTTGTAGATCAATAATTGTAGACAATTTGTTGCTGTTTATTATTTCCAGTGGTGGATCTACTAATTTTCCGAACCGGGGCTAAAACTGAGATTGCCACCACTTCGAACTTTACTTCGCCGCCCCCATTATTGCTGACTATCATCCACTCTCTCCACCAGATAGAGCAGTTGTGGAGTTGAAAACATCACTCATATATAAATTTGCCACCTTTCAAACATGATTTTGCCAGCCCCCTGGGATGACCCCCATAGATACGACACTGATTATCGCTCTGCATTTTGCATCTACACGCATTCTGTGCTCAGCAAGTGGAATCATCTGCTTCATTTGTTTAGTTTTGAAAATGAAAAAATTATGTATCCAACGTAATTAAGTGTGATATGATAATTTCTGTTGACAAATCAAAAAACTAAAAAACAACTTATTTAAAAACTTCACTAAAAAATAAAAAACTGATTTTGACTTTTTGACAGAGTGTGCCATAAAATTGTGTTATAAGGTAAAACCCATTGAAGGTAGAGAAAGTCTTGAAAGGTAGAAAACAAAGTGTTATGGTAGGAAATCAAAAGAGGTGGAAATGAAAATTGGAGTGACACAGGGTAGTGTTTTTGGACCATTTATATTCATTTTAATGAACCATTGTCAGAAGTTTGCAGATGACATAATGGCACATAATAGGATCAAGGTAACAGCAGAAAGGTGACCTGGACAGGACATCTAACTGGCCAGATCTAAATGGAATGAAAAAGATAAATGCCAAGAAGAGGTAAACAGATAAAAAAAAAAAAAAAGAATTTTCAATATCATTATTGTAGGGTATGGAAGGAATTGCTATAAATGTCTTAGCATAACATTTGATGATAAACTCGGCAGGTGATAGGAAGAGGTTTCACTTTTATTTATTGCAGAGGTAATTAGGGATGTACTAGAAAAGTGAAGGAATTGGTTTGCAAAACTTTAGCTTGACCATTGCTGGAGTATGGTGATGTACAGAACTCACATTTTGATAATCAAATACAGGAGGCCTTGAATATGGTGATATAGTATGGGACCCACATTTTGAGTATCAAGTACAGGAGTTGGAGAGGATACAAGGGAGGGCATCTGGATATGTTTGTAGAAATTACTGCAGAACACAATTAGATTCATTATGAAACAGGAGGTGGATGAAGAGAGTGTAAACTGTATATTGATGATGGGGCTTGGGAGAATATTGGTAGAAGAATTATAAATAGAACATTGTAATATTAATTATTTTTGGGTGCTCTAAATGATATGCTGTTGTCAGAATCAAATTTATTATTGAGAATAGCTCTTCATAATTCAGATCTTGTTAATAACAAGCATTGAGAATTGGACGGGTAGCATGATTTTACATCCAATGAAAAAGAAATGATAATTAAACTGACTTTATTAGGCAGAAACAAATAGACAAATCAATTAATATCATGAATATGTGGTGCCGTAACATTTAATAAACATCCTATATACTACAGCATTAATCGAAAGAATCAAAATGAAAACACTGTTTCTACAGGCGAGACATAATTGCCTTCACAAGATTCATATTAATGGCCAACGCTAGTGGTCGAGGCCTTAGGAATATTCTAAAATTGCCAATCATTTCACTCGATTGATCACAATACAGTAAAAGCACCTTATTCATAGGGGATACATTTCCTAAATATGCCGCAAATATGGGATTTCTAGCTGACCAGGCAATGCTTTGCTATTGCTAGACTTAAATACTTTTACAAACCAAGCATATAAAGTATTTTTCTGTTTATTTTAAAGCATACATTTCAAAATTTCCATCCAAATCGAGTAAAATTTGTGGTTTTGGTTAAATTAGGGGGATGTAAGGGGAAGAGATTTTGCGTTTCTTGAAACCATACTTAAGCAATATTTTTGTGTACAAATTTCTATCAAAATCGATAAAATACCTGGGTTTGTTTAAGTTATTGGGTATAAAAGGAAAGAGGGGTTGGTTTTCTAGAAATATTTTGTCAGGAACCTTCAACCACCCACCAAAGTTTCATCGTAATCAGATAAAAATTGTGGTATTCAATAAAGATAATTGGAAATAAAGATAGAAGGGGAGAGTTGTGGGCTTAGACAAACCAAATTTACACAGTATTTCCCTGGTTAAGGGAAGAGAGGTTGGTTTTTGTAAACCAAATGCAGACAGAATTTTTCTCCTTGTTTTAAACTGCACATATAAAAAATCCATCGAAATTGAATAAGAACTGTGGGTTTCTATAAAAATCATTTAAAATTAAGAGGGGAGGGAGTAAAAGGGGACAGATCTAACGTAGAGAGTATTTTTCTCTTTGTTTTAAAGTATTCATGTACAAAGATCCTTTAAAATTAGGTAAAAATTGTAGTTTTGTACAAATAACATTGGCAATAATTAAGGGGATGCAAAGGGGTAGAGGAGTTATGTTTTTGGAAACCATATGTATGTTGTATTTTTCTGTTTGTTTTAAAGTATATGTGTGTCAATTTCCATCAAAATCAGATAGAATTTGTGTGTTTTTTAAATTTTGTGGCGGAACAGGGGTTGAGGGGGTGGTTTTGGGGTAGAACGACTGAAAGGGATTGGGTTTTTGTAAAACTAATCTCTACAGTATTTTTCTATTTTTTTTAATAGTATGTGTGTGCAAAATTCCTTCAAAATCTGATAAAAAGTATGGGTTTGTGTAAAAATTAAGGGGTGGGAAGGGGGAAAGGGGTTGTGTTATTGGAAACCAAATGTAGGCAGTGTTTTTCTGTTTATTTTAAAGTATATGTGTGCAAATTTCTGTACAAATCGGTTAAAATCCGTAGGTTTTTTATATTATGGGGTGTTATGGGGAAGAGGGGGTGATGTTTTGGAAATTTTATTTCTTAGGAACCATCTCGGACGCGCACTCGACAACTCACCAAAGCTTCACTGTAATCGGACGAACGGTTTAGGAGCGCATAGAGGACAAACAGACAAACTTTGATTTTTATAAATAAGAGAAAGATAGGGCATAAGTTCCAAGGTTCCAAAAAAAAAAGTCAAATTAAAATCAATTTAGTAACAGATTTTGTGAAATTATTACTGTCAGGCTAAGGCAATGCTTTAAAGAATTTAGTAATTTTTTGTTTTGTCACTTATTAAAGGTTTTTCAGTTTGGATCGATATTCAGCTGTGACATTAACAATTTGTCTTTTAAAAACAAGACTTCTTCCCATAGATGGATCAATTATCATGAAGAGATCAGAAAGATCATTTGCCATCCATAGACCTCCACTCAGGTCTTTTTTAATTAAAAGAAAACATCTGTGCTCGCTGAAGCCTCTTCTTCATTGCGTTGGGGATTTAACAGGTTTCTGCCTAGTCAATTTCAGTCAAATCTTCATCATGTGATTCTACCAACTCTTGAATGTCACTTGATTCTATCTGTTCAAAACCATCTTGTCCTATTCCATTCGGAACTTGAGCAATGTTTGCACTTAGAGTTTGCATTTGCATGGATTCTTCATCATTTCCAACAGTGAGAGCAGGCCACATTTTTTGTTTAAAAATTCTTCTGGACATCTTTCCGCTGTGGTGGTGTCTGCAGATACCGCTTCAACAATTTTGATGCCATACAATGACTGTCGCAGCTTGAATTTATTGAACCAATCTTCCGATGCTTGAAATCCTCTAATTTTACGTTCAACATGTGGTTCTTAAAATGTGCATAGAGACGCTTTGTCTTCTTGCTTATCATAGAACCATTTAAGGGCACTCTTTTCTGTTTACGGTCTTCAATCCATAATGATAACGCATCTTCCACTTTTTCCATTGCTGGATCCAGGGGCGCCGGGTTTTAGAAAACCTCGTGGGTGCTCATGCCCACTTGAAGACTTGTCTTTTTTTAAATTTTTTAATAAAAAGAGAGCCGTCGAAGAGTGTGAACTAGTTTCGACGAGACTATGACTGGCGTGTTGATGATTTCGCATGAAATAAAGTACGCTACTTTTATCCATAAAACATTTAGGGTTTCATGCAAATTAAATAAAAACCTTCAAAATCCTTGAAAAACATGAACGAAATCGCAGGCACAAAATAGTCTTACATAATAGTGAAAATTTCGTCTACATCCGTCAAGTAGATTTCAAGTAATAAGCCAACAGACAGACACAGAAGGAAAGAAAGATTTTGCATTTTCTAAATTCTATTCCAGGATAAAAAACACACTAAATTTCATTAAAATGGGTTCGGCTTCTTTAACGTGATTGAGTTACAAAGTTATAGATTTTAAACTTTATAACAGTAATACATAGATAACCAATAATTTGTGTCTTCCTGTTAGAAATCGGGAGTTTATTGTATTTGATTAGTGTCCGCAAGGATCGCTACTTGAATGAAGTAGCAGGACAGCTAGTAATTAATATAGAGAGGAGACGGGGGAAAAAAGATACGTAGAAAATACTTGATTGAACAATAAGAAACGGATACCTATCCTCTTATATAAAACTAGAATTTACACGCTGCTTCGCACGCGCGGGGTTTGGTGTGTATAAAAATACCTTTTTTTTTGTTTTAGTACCAAATATTTACTTGAAGAAACAAAAAATTTAAATTTCATTCAAATATTTTCCTTTCCTTCAGTTATTATCTTAGATTCAGTTTTCATACCATAGATCGAATTATGCTTATATCTTAACACAATATAATATATTAAAAATAAGAAATTAAAATTACATGAAACATAATAAGGACGTATCGAGAATTAGTTGATCTTTTGGTCAGAAATTTTGAAAACACTTTACTCGAGATTAAAAGTGAATATTAAGGCTAAAAGAAATGTGCCTTAGACATAAAGCAAAACGAAAGTTACCGTCATAAAACGATATGTGTACACAGAGGCGGCCCTACCAAGTTTTTCAGGTGGTGCGAGATCTCATTGTGGCGCCCGAAATGTGCTATTGCTTATTGGTGATTAAGGTGTCCATATAGATAGACTGAAGATAACATACAGGTTTTACATTCTATTAATGTCATTAATGTAAAAGTTTGTTTACTTGAATGTTTTAACTGTTTCACGTCGAAACGACTGAACTGCTTAGGATAAATTTGGAATAATGCATTGGCCATCTACTTTTACCCCAAATAGCAGTTCCCGTGGGATTTGGATACGATTATGTATATGAATGCTTTAGGAAAAGATAGTCTTTATATAATAATAATAACTCAAACCTCGGAAAGATTATTATAGCAGCGGTATGAATGAGAAACAACAGTGAAATGGAATTCTATATGTTTGAAAAGGTTTATTTAAGCTACTGTGGCGAACACAATGCTCATTTCACTTACACGTAAAATTCACAGTTTTCAATATTTTTTTAAAATAAATAAAAATAGAAAATACATGGAAATAAAAATTCCTACTTTTAATACCGAAAAATAAACTTTACCAAAACTTTTACAGAACCTTCGTAGACTAATGCTTAAACAGGTTAAATGAATGTATTTTTTTCCCCAGGTAAAACAATTTTTAACAAGTATTTTTAATTGTTTTTGCCCCACTCTGTAGCTAATCCTGGCTACGCCCTTGGGCCGTTGTGCTAATAGAGTGATCAACGCATTCTCAGTTGTATCGATCATGTGCTATTGTAAACAGTTCTTCTGGATCTGTTGCTATGTCATTTACAGCTCATACTAAAAAAGTCTTTACTTTCTTCGGCATCTGACTGGGTTAATAATAGGAAATGTTACAGTCTGAAAATCAACTTCTCTAGCTGTCTGTTTTTAGAGCTGGCACTCTTTCTCAAATTCCGATCTGTTTTTCAACAACTGTGAATAGTTTCACAAATCCACTTTCAGCCTGCATAGCCTTTGTTTACAATGTTTACTTGAAACAATGTATTATACCAAGTCACCACTGTAATTATGAATTCAAATTGCTTCATGATCTGACTAAGTGACAAGTCATCTGTTGCGGCAACTGAATAATCCGTTTCAGAAGGGCATCATGAACTAAAGAGTAGCGATGCTAGAAACTCTATTCCCAAAACGAGTTTCGCAAATTTTTTGGCGATAGTCCTTCTAAGTGCTTGAATTCCACTTCCCATCGCATTTTTAATCTAGAGAATAAAATAAATATTCTTCAAAGATATCCGTACTAGGAAACTGATGTTTTGGTGGTACTTGCTATTACCAAATTTAATGACAGTTACATGGATTAAAAATTACTTGAAGATACTGGTTCAGAATTTTGCCTTGGACACATTTATTTCCTCCTACCAAATTGAATCCACTTTCATATCTTTGGCCTATACAATCGTACATATCCAAATCGAACTTTTACAAAGTATCAATGATAAACAGGGCAACGAGTCCAGCTTCCAGGTCCCAAAGAGTCACTTTTCAGATTGTAAGCACAGCGAAATACTCACGCACTTATACTTCGTCTTCATTAGTGTCAAAAACAGCAATGTCAAAGATAATTGTTCGGCGTGACTTACATCAGGGGTTAAATTCTATATGTTGGAAAAATATTTAGATGACCCAACTATAGCCAAATTTTATTACGGGCTTCATTCGTTTTGAATACATTTGCCAATTAGTCTCGTTATTAGCAATACGGCGGAGGTGCTCCATCATCACAGGATCATATTTTTCTAGCAGTTGCAATATAACTAGGAAGTTACCCTCATTAGAAGTATTTAGTATTTCAGATTCAAAGCTTCCTCTGAACAAGACATCATTCATTAGAGGATAGCATCCCACTGTGATTTTTCGTCTTCAGTCTGTATTTACAAATGCTTGTCTAGTCCATTGAAGTTATTTAAAGGAATCAATGCTTCTATCCAACTGAGCATGGAGTGATTGTGATCTGAGGAAGTTTCGTGAGTTTTGAGACGCTCTGACAAGTAAATCCAGTCATCAAATCCTTCTTTTCCCAAATAAAAATGAGACCTTCTGCTGAATAAATAATGTATAAACAATATACTTTATCTGCAGATTTAGAATAAACAAGCTATGTGCTTTATAAGTTTCTTCATTTGGTGTTACTCTTTGAGAATACGTATTTGAAAAATGAAGTCTATGTTTTTTTTCCTTGGATTTATTCGTTGCTCGAATAATTATATCATCTATGCCAGCAGAGTCAATGAGCGGCAATTATGAAATATTGTCATAATTTGTACTTCGAAAGAGTCGACGGTAGTGGTATATCTTGTATACCCATTTGTTATCTGTTGAACAGCAGACGACGTTGCAGACATAGGTAAATCTTCTTGCACATGCTGCTCTTTACCATCAGCCTCCTTTGAATAACATCCATTAAAAAAAAATTTCCGTCTCGTGCTGAACTAGTTCTGGTGACGACGATTCTGATGACTTCTAAAAAAAAATGCTAGTGATTTTGAAGCCTTCTCAGTTTCGCTTTGGTTTTTTTAAGTACTGTGCGCCATACAGTTTTTTTAAATTTAGGGACATGTCTTTTCTATAAAAGACAGATATGCTTTGTAAATATTTACGATACCAAAGTTAATTATAATCACCGAGGATTTAATATGGTAACAAGAGATAAATAGGTTGAATTTCGCCCCATGTACAGGTACTTGCATGCATTAACTTCAAGACTACAGCCGAAAAGGCTGGAAACAGGTGCGGGAGGCGCGATGCGGCACGGGAGTGCTAACTTTGGAACGAGTTATGATTTTCATAATTCAAGTAACTCGAACTGACTCCAGTAGCAACTCGAATTGACTCTATTCTATGATAACATACGACTATGCATTAAGCTGAAGCTCTTACTTTGATAAACTCTTCTGAATGATGTGTGTTAAAATAATATATGAACAGCAAACTGGGTTATTGTAGAATTATTATTTTTTATTTTTTGCGCAGACGCTCTCTCGCTGCATTTTCGGCGCCCCCCATGTGACGGCGCCCGGTGCGGTCGCACCGCTCGCACCGCCCTAGGGCCGCCCCTGTGTGTACATTCCTATGCCGTGGGTAGTAACATGAATTAATTCAGTAGAAGCTACTACTGTATTGTTATGTGAACTGCAAATGAAATATATAGAACAAAATCAAGGCAATTAGCATTATGTAATAACAATTCCGTATAATTAACCAACTGAAAAAAAAAAACTGTCAGAATATTGAATTCAAACCGTCATTTTTGACGGGCTAGAAGCTAATCATAATAATAAAAATGAAATCGTTATATTAACAGTGTGTAGCATAATTTTTATTAGCTGGATATATATACAGGGCGTTCGCCGGAAAACGCTACCCTCCCAGTCTGTTGCCGTCGGCAACTTGCTCGGACAGTGGAGCCAGCAGCTCCCGCCACATGGCACCGTGAATCACCGCACTGTTTAACACCTCCGTTGCCCCAAAAGTGCAGTGACGCAGTATAATGGGACCCATACATTGTTAAGAACGGTTTCTTTGCATTGTAGCTAGTTTGTGACTTCAGTCTCTTATTAATCAGTGTTGTGAATAAACGTTTCTTTGCGGTTTGGCTGGTTTGGGGCTTCATACTCTTACTAATCTGTACCGTGTTTGAGTGTGAGTAAAATTATGGTACGTTACAGTTTGCAACAAAGAATATTTCTCTACGATACATATGTGAAGAAGAAGTCGTTTAAAAAGTGTCGCAGTAAATTTCGTCGCGAATTTCCTCTCGCTATACTGCCAGCTAAATCAACAATTCTGCGTCTGGTTAAAAAAGTAAGAGAAACGGGTTCATTTTTTAACAAAAAGGGACTGTCGGTCAACCGTATTCTCACAGAGGAGAAAATTGACGATATCGCTTTTCGACTAGAACAGTCACCCAAAAAATCATTAAGTCAGTTAGGGCAGCGTGTGTCTCGAAATATGTTCAGAAGATGTGAAATGTGCATTACACAAGAGGGTCAACACTTCCAGCATCTTTTATAAGGTAAGCTAATGAATTACGTCACATTTAAATGCTTAGCACATATAGAAGTTTATGAAGCGTAATTATTATGAAATAGTCCGCGGCCGACGGTCGAACAATGCCGGAAACTGAGCGCTCGCTCGCCGGGAGCAGTTTCTTCCTTGTAGCGCTAACAGTGGGTTGCGTTTCCCGGCGAACGCCCTGTATTAGAACATACTTCATGTACAGTTTTACTAAGAATTGTATGATCAACAAATCAACATTAATAAACATTTTTAAGAAGTTACATTTTTTATTTTTATAATATCAATTTTTTTCATTGCAAACTTATTTTGTCAAACTACAGCTCTATTTATAAATGTATCATCAAAATCTAGTAGGGCCACATCATCCGCTATTTCTCAGATTACGTGCACTACCATCCGATCATTCAATCTTTGCTGAGCCATAGTACTCCTCAAATAAATTTTTAATGGTCGTTCTGCGGTGCATGCCGATACTGGAACTAGTTGAAACGATTTTTAACAATTTGATGATAACAAATTATATATATATATATATATATATATATATATAAACTGCTGCTTGCATCATTTTAATCAGTAAGAAATAGTATCACCTTACACAAATGTGTCATAGCATTTTTAGTAAAGTGCTGGTCGCTATGGCCTATGACTTTATCTAAAACGACAAGATATTTTTTATGTCAGTGCGCGAGGAAAATTAATGCGGTTCACTTGATGAATCGTCTATATCATAGATTCCCAACCTTATTGGACCTACCGCCCCCTTTTTGAAAATAAAATTACTCACCGCCCCCCCCCCCCCCCCTGTTTGGAAAAAAACAGCACCGACGCCTTGTAATCAACGTTGTGTAAATCCATAGTGCTTTAATTTAATTGGCTTGTTGCCCACTTCTTCAACAGTGATTTGATGGCACCCTTCTTAGGTGAATTGGGCTATGTTAAATATTGAAAAACATGGACAGATTTGTAAAATTACTTTATTAAAGATTATTACTAACAATATTGGTGCCTTGTACAAAATTTGATTAAAAACATATATTGAAAATTATTGTAAAATATCAGTGAGAGGTCTGAGCTTGATGTAATGATACTAATGTTTCTAAAATGGTGCTATATTTGTCATCAGGATTCTTAAATTGCCGCGTTCCACTACTGACAATCTGTTTCTTTTCTTTGTTAGTAAATTGCTTACTACACTAAATACCCTTTCAGCTAAAGGTGACGACGGGAATGAAATAAAATATTTTTTGTTGCAGCCCACAAAGCAGGATATAAATCTGGAATTTGCCTCTGCAGCTAAAATTCTTGATATCCATTTTTTAATTTCAATTTTAATTCTTCATTTGTTGACAGTTCTATCAACTCTTACTGTAGCGATAAAGCTGCTGTTTTTAGACTTGAGAAAGGTTCTAATACCCAGTCTGTAATGGTCATGTTAAGAATATCTTGAAATCTGTTTTTAAATATTTTTTTAAGTGCTTCAAAATGTTAATAAAATCATTTGTTTCCACAGAGGAAAGATTTGGTAACTGATAGAATTGTCTTCGACCCACATTCTGTTTGTACTACACAAGTTTTGACATGAACGCACAAATAACTGACTTTGCTTTGATCAATTTATCTCCTTGCAGATGTAGGTTTGTTTCATTAAATTTATTATATAGCTCAGTTAAATAAGCTATAATCATTCTTACAGTATATTTCAATAAATTCTCTCTTAATGAATCATCTTTGTTTTCAAAAAACGTTATAATGGAGTCAAAAAACGTCATAAAATCTTGTTAGACAGGTACCCTTTGACAGACAACGAACTTCTGTGTGCGATAGCAAACGATTGAAATCTTCATTTTCATCACAAAGTTTTCCAAATAATCTACTATTGAGAGCATTGCTTCTGATCTTCTTAACTGTGGTATTTACTTACTATAGTGAGCAGTGAAGGCGATCACTTAGGTTTTTTTGCATCAAAATGGTGTCTGTGAATTACACAATGCACGGCGACTACATTTGGTACTGGCTTTTTCAAATATAAAATTGCCGGAGCACCATCAGCAGCAATGGACACGATATTATTCAAAATAGTGTTCCAAAACTTGAAATATATATTTTCCTTCATTGTCATTTTCTAATTATTTTGTGATTAGTAATTTTTGACAAATTTTTTCACATTCAATGAAGCGAACGTACTCGATAAGTAATGAATCATTGTTTTGTAATGTAGATTCATCAAGCTGTAAAAATATTTGGCAGTCTTCAAAAAATCAGTTGGAGAACTCTCCACGTCCTCAGACATTTCGTCGATTCGTCTCTGTACTGTTATTGCTAAGTGAGATTCTCTTAATATCATCAGACGCCGGTTTGTTCAGTACAGTACGCGGAATCTCTCACAGGTGGCAGTATCAATTCTTCCCCAATCGTGGGCCGATTTAGTAATAAGCAAGGAAATGTAAGAGGCACGAAGGCCATCTGCGTCTTCTTTGGATTCCACTGAAAACATACCAGATTTTTTTTTTTTTTTTTTTTTTTTTTTTTTTTTTTTTTTTTTTTTTTTGCCGTCATCAGTCTTTCGATTGGTTTGATGTAGTCCTACATCTCTTCCTATCATGTGCTAACCTCTTCATTTCTACATACCCCTTACAACCCATGTCCTCAATTATCTGCTTCATATATTCTAATCTCTGTCTTCCTCTACAGTTCTTACCTTCGACTGTTCCCTCCACTAACAAATTAACTAATCCAGCATGTCTCAAAATATGACCTACCAGCCTGTCTCTTCTTTCTGTAAGCTTCTTCCACAAACTTCTTTCTTTGCCCATCATTTCCAAAACTCGTTCATTTCTTACTTTGTCTGTCCACTTCATTTTCAGCATTCTTCTGTAGCACCACATTTCAAATGCTTCAATTTTCTTTCTTTCCGGTATTCCTAAAGTCCATGTTTCGCTACCATAAAGTGCTGTGCTCTACACATTGAGTTTTAAAAAGTTCTTTCTAATCCTTAGATCAATAGTTGAAACTAAAAGGTTTCTCTTTTTCATGAAGGCTCTTTTTTATAGTGCTATTCTGCCTTTAACATCATTCTTGCTTCGACCATCGGTGGTAATTTTACTTCCCAAGTAACAAAATTCACTTACTTCTCCTATTGTATCCGATCCTATTTTTATATTTAATCTACTAGTATTGGTATCATTTCTGCTACATTTCATGACTTTTGTCTTGCTTTGGTTTATATTCAGTCCAAAATCTTCCTTCAGTATTGTGTTCATGCCATTCAGTAACTTCTCAATATCCTCAGACCGTTCTGCTAACAAGACAATGTCATCAGCAAATCTTAGCATACTGATTTTTTTCTCCCTGAACACGTCTGCCGCATGGGGAATTATTGAATATTGTTCTTTGAGCATTTGAAAGTAAGATAAACTTTTATCTTTTCTGTCAGGGTGTATTTTTGTTAAATTTTCTTCTAAACGTAAAGGTTTCATAGCTTCATTTGAGAAAACGCTCTGGCAAATCAGGCACATTGGTAATGTCTTGTTTAAGGGTTGCCTCAATAAAACCATATTTCAAGTATTGGACATTGGTTTTCTGAATCACAGTATTTTCCAAAATTTGATACAACTTCATGTCAACCATAGTCACACCGTCAGCCATAGGTACTCTTACCTGTAGTAGGTGCCTGGTGGGAGGAAAGGGTGAAAACCTTTTTACTTCTTTTTTTATCATTCAAAGAAAATCCTAGGCTGCTAATTTATTGGGTACTAATACTGGCGTACAGGTGGCTTATTTAATTTTAACATTAACGCATTCAATTATTAAAATTATCAAGCAAAGCCTCCTCTTAGAATTGCCAACACGTTAATAAACAAACAAAAATTTAAACACCACCACATTTTTAATTGATCGTGAAGCAAATTCCCAACATTAATAGGTAAACAAGAAAGCTTCACACTTGGTTTTAAATGAAAGTTCCCTTTATAACAATCGGGAACCATAAATCAAACATAATACTAACATGAAACTACGTTAGATTTCAAAAGACGGTCGCCAGGATAATTTAAATTATCCACTAAGTGTTGCTATAGGAAAGTCTATCCCAACTAGCTCAATATTTTTCTGGAGGCGAGAACTCCTAATCATTCATAGGTCGTTACAGGGTTGTGCCCAATGACTGAATGTAATTGCCACACTGTACTGTTCGTAGGATTATTACCGTGATCGCGAAGGGCGTCCGTCGACGGCGGAAATGTTATAGCGCATTAGCTACAGAGGCAGGGCACCACGTCCTTCAAGCAACGTACTACTGAATGGTTGCCACAGTACGCTTCTTTCGAACTCTTGGGTTCGATGCCAAGGCAGAACTATCTTCCAACCTCCCTCTCTCCAGGCTGGACGACAAGTACCTCTCCCGCGTCCGCAGTAAAAAACCCTCTCCGTTGCTCATGGTTAACATAAAGAGAAATGTATGGAAATTAACATTACGCAGAGAATAATCTGCCGTTGATTGGCTCTGCTATTTGGCTCCTCCTACCAAGCTATAATGATTGGCCAACATTGACATTTGGAGATTCGTGCGAACTCGGACATATTCGCTAAACATGATCTCCGCTCGGGTACAGGAGATCGGGCATACGTTCACACCGGTGGGGTATTTTCCCGGAGCTAAGGGATTATACACCTGACCAGATCCGTTAGGAAGGGATAGCTGTCTCTCCACTGTCCCTGGCTGTCGCTGGCGCGCCTACCTGACGCGGCTTCTCGGCGACGGGCCATTTGGGAGGTCTGGCAGATGTTAACAAGCCTCTCTGATTATCCGTTTCATTATTCTTTTTATATGTTAAATATAAAAATGTTCGGAATGACCCATTTTCGTCATTCTGTTACACACCCTTTGTTAAAATCTCGAAATGTCAAAAATGATATGATTCTTAACCCTCCTTACAATGTGTGATAAATGATGTTGATAATAATAATAGGAATAGTAGCAGTGATCAGTACAGAATCGAGTGCGGTTAGCTAGCACATGATACAAAAATTAAATAATTAGTTGAAATTTCAGAGCACATTCCTCACGTAATATCGATCAGTAAATAGAATAATAAGCAAATAATAATAATGAATATGTGCTAACTTCTGTCGCAGATAGATATTCCAAAATAGATAATCTTCAGTAAGTAGGTACACGTAAGCTGTAGATACCGCACAGGTCCACAGTCGCTCTGTCTTAAGGCACTATCGAACACTGACCAGTGTAAACGTATAAGTATTGTTGATCGAGCCGAAACATAAACATACTAACAATGGTGATCCGTGTGATGCACAGCGCTTGCTGCGACTCATTCATCAACCACTGAAGCAGGTGTTAGCAACAAAGATATAATGTACTAATACCAACTTTTAATCCCCACTGATCTTGCTTAAAGGACATTTGGAATCACTTGCTGAAACATTTGTTCAATGTTTTTTTGTTATTAATTAATCTTATCGGCACGTCCTTGCCAGTGTTGGCTAGGGGGGCGCTGGTTGGGCGTCAACGCCCCCCAAATTTGCCTTTGTTTACAAACGCCCCCTTCGAGCTCTCTAACGCCCACCGGGGGGCGGTACGGCCCACGTTGGGAACCACTGGTCTATATGTTTATTTATCTTCCTTATTTTTGGAGTAATTAATGTTGATTTGTTGATCATCCAATATATCAAGGGCTTTGGAATTTTTCGCCAGTTCGTTGGAATGTTACTACGTGCTTTACAGTATTATCTACAGATTTTTGCAAAATGAAATAATTCTTATGTAAATTTGCGTTTAAAGCTTGGAAGCAAACGAGAATTTCTGTCAGAAATAATAATAAAAATAAATTCAAAAGATTGAAAACTTTTTATAAACCATATTGCTTTCGCTAAGGTATTATCTTCATTACTTTTAGGGTCGTTCAAAAAATATAGCAGCACACTATAATTGTTTAGAATAGTTTTTAAGGAAGATATACGACAACACTACCTTATTGGTAAAAAAGGCCGTAAAGATAGGTTCATCAGTAGCAGCCTGTAGTGATTCAAAATAAGCCTGGTGTTTCGATTAACCACGCACGAAAACAATACATTAAAAAATGTCTTATTACATGTACCTATTTCTGAACAACCAGGTTTAACGAGTGAGCGATGCAATGCACATGAATTGACCTTGCTCCGATAGCTTTAATCCCCAATCCCTTCAACATCAGAAGCACTGTCTGTATATAGACTTCTACACATCTTTATATTTATGTCGAATCTTCTTAGTACTGTAGTCATTCAAAATTTCAAAAAAAAATTGTCGGATGTTGTTGATACTGTTTCATAGAGGCCGATAAAAATTTCGTGTAAATTACACTTCGCGTCCACGTAACGAAAGAAGAGTGAGGCTTGTTCATTACTGGAAATATCACTAGTTTTATCAACCATAACTGAATAGCAGAACGCATTTTGCACTACTTTTATTGTTTTATGCAGTATTTCGTCACTCAAAATTGCACACTTTCGTTAGTGATATCGTATGACAACGGCCCATATTTGTTGCCATGTGTTTAACTCGAAAATATCCTGTGCTTTGTAAAATTATTATTATTTTTATATATATATCATCTTTCATTTTTTTTTTACTTTTATTGCTGCTCTTTACATTAACCAATACAATTATACTTTCATCCAAACTTCGCCGTTGTACATACCATCTCTGCTTCTCATCTGTTCTCTATCGTTCAAAGATCTTCCTCCTCCTGTACTGTCCAGAGATTTTCATGTACTTTTCATCTGGTAATAACCATGGAGGAAGGAATAATATGGAGACGACGCAAGAGACCTTTGCCACGCATGGAAGTGAAGCAGGCCGGCGGAGGAGTGGGGGGGCATGGCCGGAGTGGTGGGGACTTGACCGCTTCCCAACAAACACGGGGAGTATGGTTAAACACCTCAAGGGGACTCTAGGATAAACGTGACGCCGCAATCTGGTGATGGATTATTATGTAACTCGATGAGACAAATAAAAAATGAAGAATAAAATTTTTTGATATCCTGCTTAGTTTTCGAGATATTCTGTCTCAAATGTGAAATGGTTTTGGTTGAAATTCAGAAGAAAAAATTATTCAAAGTCAAATTTTATGATGAATTTTTATTTAAAAAGACGAGACAAATAAAAAATAAAGAGTAAAATTTTTCGATATTTCACCTAGTTCTCGAGATATACTGTCTCAAAAGTGAGGTGTCTTGAGTTGAAATGCAGAAGAAAAATTTCGCAAAAGTCAAATTTAATGATGGATTCTTATGTAACACGACGAAAAAACTCGATAATAAGGAATAAATGTTTTCGATATCTTGCTTAGTTTGGGGGATATACAACAACCAAATTGAGGGGTTTAGGTTTGGATGCAGGCTGGACCAAAAATTAATTCTGTCAAAGCCACAATGATTACATGGTTGACATGCAGAATGGATATTTCAGTTTTATTACTACCACTTGTGGTTAGTCTGAAATGTGTCCTAGACCAGAAAAAAGTAAGAGGACCCACTCTAGGGATGAGCAACCCAGACATTTTGTAGGCTGGTACCAGAAATAAAATGTTTCCGCATAATTTATAGTTAGTATAAAGTGTATCAACAAAAAGTAAAGAGTGATACTTTACTATAATGTATGGTTGGCATCATGCGGTGTTCTTTTAAGTAACTTCAAGCAAGTGTGCTCCAATCATAAATGCGATGATGAGTCACTGTCTGAACAAGCCTATACTTTTTTCAACAAAATAACTTATCACGCTAGAAGAACTCTACTTCAACTTCTGTTTAAAAGGGCAGAGACTTTATTATTACCTTTAAAAATAAAAGAGTCATTTCACAATTGTTGCTATTACAGGAATGTACAAGGAACTTTATGAGACAGAATTTGATTCATTATTTTCCTTTACTTCACATTATTAATAATGAATTAACATGTGGTTAAAGGTAGGAACCGTGCACAAACTACACGGCCTGGGGGGGGGGGGGTGCTGGAAGGCTACGTTGAGCTATGTAGGGAGAGGGGGGGGGGGATTCCAAGCCAGGCCACGTAGCTATCCTTTCATAAAATTTGTCACAGTTAAAATGAGGAATGGAATTCACAACAGCATGTGAATATTTATTGGTTTAATTCTAGATGGCGATACCGCTATAGCACCTTTCTGCCGCACGCAGCTATCAAAGAATTATCCGTACCACTTTTATGACATTTTTCTTCTGGTCCAGGCTGTATTTCAACCTAACCTCAACTGCTAGGAATAATTAAAAAAAAAAGCTAGATCCCTGTACTGGTAGTAGGCCTAAAGTAGTTGTAGCAGTATCATGATCTAGAATTAAACCTATTTATTTCCCTCAGCTAATTATCTCCTTATGTAATTTATAATAGTCTGACAAGAGAAAACAGTGCAAAATGTCTTCTGGAATCAAAAGGGGAAAAAAAACCTACTTGCTAGGTGAGGGGGGGGAGGAAGGGGGGTGGAGGCAAAAGCCAAGTTGGTCTACATGGGGAGGGATAGTGGTTCACAGGAGGCCAAATTGGAGCTATGTGGTTTATGCACGCTCTCTTATGTATGTATCTCAATTGATGCTATCTATAAACATTAGAAATTAAGGAAAAAAAGTCTGTTAAAAATTATTTTAATAGAATTTTATTTGCCAAAACATCTACAGCCACAAAAAAAGACTAAGGGTATTATTATTTTATTTAATTTCAATGGAGCACACGCTCCATAATAGCCAAGTGTAATTAGGAAACAGTGATACAAGATTGATTGAAACAGAAAGTTATATATGTAATTTGAAAGTGTCACCATATGGCAAGATAATACTTGACAGCAGTAGGAGCACTGGATTCTTAGGTTTTCTGATTCATGTTTGAAGTATTTCTTTAATTCCTTAGTTATTGATCAAAAAATCTTAAAATATATATTAGCATATAAATTTAGTCAGGATCACTTTGAAATATTTTTACAATGTATCAGATCTTTGGGGGGTGGAGGGGGGGGGGGGAGGAATTCAAACAATCCCACTGCCCATACACTTTAAAGCAGCTTATAAAAAAAAAACTACTCTTGAAATGTGAAGTGAAATATGCAAACACTGGTAATTGTATACTCCTGGAAAAATTGTTAATCATGCTCCAGAACATATTATAAATTTTACATCAAGACATCATCGAATTATTGAAGAGGAAAAAGAATTACAGTTTCCTCCCAAGTCCGACCACGAATGTGACGAAAGAAATCGTAATAGTAAATTCACTGAATCACGAAGTAAAACACGCCCCTTTAAATCTCATTTTAAACACTCGTTAAAAAATAATGCTAGTCTATTATGTGCAAAATAGCAAGGTTTGCTGATTTTCTACACTACACCAAGAAAAATTTGAGAACAAAGTCATCCCATTGAGAGCTATGACTAAATATTTATAGACGTGCTGCAAAGTTTGGGCTGTCTACCGCTCACTTCAACAACGATAATTACAATTCAACTTACTTATGAAATGATATTCCAGGTTCATTCCTGTCTGGCCTATTTGTGCAACCGTACGCAACACAAGCTGGCATTTTTAAACACTTATACACAATACTAAATGAAATAATCACTGCCTCTACCACAATGTGAACACCTTAATTGTTGGGAAGCGCCATATGGTCGCTGCCGGTGCTGCCACCATGCGGGAGAGTTTAGTGCTTGCTTCACCGATTTAAGCTCACTTCTTCTCCATATAATTCCTTCCTCCATGGTAATAACGCTGCTTGGAACTCTTTGATACAATACTCAAGACACAATAACAACCCGATATAAAACACTTCCCATTGAAACAATATAAAACAAACATTAATTATCAATTATTCAAAACTAAGAGGCTGTGTATTCTTACACATCCCCTCGGCCAATTTGTCACCAAAAATTTGTCAAATTTTTGTGTGATTTATCATCACACCACTCACCCATACATACATTTTCAGCCATAGTTACATTCATTCACACCCCCGGTATAAGTTCAGATCACTTCTTTTTTTTTTTTAATCCCAACAATTCCTCTGCTTCAATATTCTCATGTGTCACTCCCTCTTCATTTTCACGTTTCCCTTCGTTGCTTCTTTTTCCTTGTCCTCTCCGCCATCCTTCTTCTTTTCGAATTTTATAATGTTGCGGCCTTCATTATATATATCAAGCCCTCTCTTCTTCTTCACTTTGCCTCTCGTTGATTCTTCTTCTTCACTAACTTCATCACACTTCTTCCTTATTAAGAAACATCTCACCTCGTATTCATCTTCTCTTGCCTCCTTGTCAGCTACAAGTGTACAGTACTCCTCCTCTTATTCTTCTTCTAACTCTTCTTCGGTATCTTCATAACTCTTCTCGTCTTCAATTTCCTCGTCCTCTTCAGTTCCCAAACCATAATTTCTGTCATCATTTCTAGTGGAAACAATAATCGTTTCATCTTTCCTTTCCATCTCTTCTCCTGTATTTTCCACGTTACTGTCCCACTGAACCATTCTCGCCAGGCCAATCACTTGATCTGATGCTATGTCATCTTTCTTAGTATCTCTAACTTTGTCTTTTTCCTCTATCTGTTCTAGACATTCCCACCATTTCACTGGTCCACTATTCTCACACATTGTATTGTTTTCTTCATCGTCATCTCGCCGATTTTCTCCGTTTTCTTCTCTCTCATCCTCATCAATTTTCATTCCTAACTTGTCTTCGCACGCCCTTCTTACTTCTTTAATCCAGTGATCAGTTTTGTCTTCTGTTCCTTTGTCAATCGCTCCTTCAAAATTTCCAACAGGATGATCGGCTTGATTGTTATTATCTTTAATCAACTTCTCTTGACACTTTCTTCTCGTAAAGTCTTCATCAAAATATGCCGTTACTTCTTCCAAGATTACTTTTTTGTGTCTATCACTAGTAACGGGCATTTTAACTTCACCACCAATATCTTTCCCCGTATATCCATCTACGTTATTATAGTCATAATCTGGCTTATCATCCTCACGTTCAACGCTTAACTGTACATCTTTTCTATTTTTCCAATATTCCATTAATTTACGACTCATAAACCGTATTTCATTTATCGATTTCGTATATGGCAGAAGTGATTTTTGACATATCCAATCTGCCACAGTAATTCTCCATACTCTCTTGATACTTATCCAACTCTAACCCTACTTTGTTTCTACACAGTTCTATATTTTTCACTTCACACTCCCAATTAAAATATGCGATCATCCTCTCAATATTATTTACGTCAACATAAAACTTTTCCACTTCTTTCACATTACATCTCAGAGAAACTATTTTATCCATCCACTGTTTCGTCCTCCCAAACAAATCACATACCTCTATTATTTCCATGTTCAAATGACAATTTTAACCTCTTCTAGCTTCAATCCGAAGATTACAGGTTTCTTCTATTACGAGCTAAATAATTAGCTCTGTGTCACGGTCACGATCGCCACTTGTAAAATTATTATTATTTTATATATATCATCTTTCATTTTTTTTTTACTTTTATTGCTGCTTCTTTACATTAACCAATACAATTATACTTTCATCCAAACTTCGCCGTTGTACATACCATCTCTGCTTCTCATCTGTTCTCTATCGTTCAAAGATCTTCCTCCTCCTGTACTGTCCATGGAGGAAGGAATAATATGGAGACGACGCAAGAGACCTTTGCCACGCATGGGAGTGAAGCAGGCCGGCGGAGGAGTGGGGGGGCATGGCCGGAGTGGTGGGGGCTTGACCGCTTCCCAACAAACACGGGGAATATGTACAAACTACCTCAAGGGGACTCTAGGATAAACGTGACTGCCGCAATCTGGTGATGGATTATTATGTAACTCGATTAGACAAATAAAAAATGAAGAATAAAATTTTTTGATATCCTGCTTAGTTTTCGAGATATTCTGTCTCAAATGTGAAATGGTTTTGGTTGGAATTCAGAAGAAACAATTATTCAAAGTCAAATTTTATGATGAATTTTTATTTAAAAAGACGAGACAAATAAAAAATAAAGAGTAAAATTTTTCGATATTTCACCTAGTTCTCGAGATATACTGTCTCAAAAGTGAGGTGTCTTGAGTTGAAATGCAGAAGAAAAATTTCGCAAAAGTCAAATTTAATGATGGATTCTTATGTAACACGACGAAAAAACTCGATAATAAGGAATAAATGTTTTCGATATCTTGCTTAGTTTGGGGGATATACAACATCCAAATTGAGGGGTTTAGGTTTGGATGCAGGCTGGACCAAAAATTAATTCTGTCAAAGCCACAATGATTACATTGGTTGACATGCAGAATGGATATTTCAGTTTTATTACTACCACTTGTGGTTAGTCTGAAATGTGTCCTAGACCAGAAAAAAAGTAAGAGGACCCACTCTAGGGATGAGCAACCCAGACATTTTGTAGGCTGGTACCAGAAATAAAATGTTTATTCAGTCACCTTAATGAACATTCTCTTGATCAAGATGTGTTGTCTAATTTCACAGCCCTACTTATTAGGACAATTGTAAAAAAATTATCTCTCAGTTAGATTTAGATAGGGGGGGGGGAGGAGAATGTTGTACAAAAAAAAGAGACTAAATTAGAATCACATTCCCCAAATTGATTTTGTTCAAAGGCCAATAACTTCTTTATTTATGAAGCCCATTTTTATTTCTGCATGAACCTGTTTCGACATAAATAGATGAGAAAGATTTCAAAATAGGTAAAAATAGTTATAAACGTATTTACAAACAGAAACAAGTCTTATATGAAGCTTTAAAAATAACCTAAGTCAATGGCCTGAAATAGCTATTTAAAAAATTAATAAAACTCACAGCTTCTCACATAACAGTTAATTTCATCATCCATTGTCAGTATAATCAGCAACGTGACGAAAGAAATCGTAATAGTAAATTCACTGAATCGCGAAGTAAAACACGCCCCTTTAAATCTCATTTTAAACACTCGTTAAAAAATAATGCTAGTCTATTATGTGCAAAATAGCAAGTTTGCTGATTTTCTACACTACACCAAGAAAAATTTGAGAACAAAGTCATCCCATTGAGAGCTATGACTAAATATTTATAGACGTGCTGCAAAGTTTGCGGTGTCTACCGCTCACTTCAACAACGATAATTACAATTCAACTTACTTATGAAATGATATTCCAGGTTCTTTCCTGTCTGGCCTATTTGTGCAACCGTACGCAACACAAGCTGGCATTTTTAAACACTTATACACAATACTAAATGAAATAATCACTGCATCTACCACAATGTGAACACCTTAATTGTTGGGAAGCGCCATATGGTCGCTGCCGGTGCTGCCACCATGCGGGAGAGTTTAGTGCTTGCTTCACCGATTTAACGTCACTTCTCCTCCATTTAATTCCTTCCTCCATGGTACTGTCCAGAGATTTTCATGTACTTTTCATCTGGTAATAACGCTGCTTGGAACTCTTTGATACAATACTCAAGACACAATAACAACCCGATATAAAACACTTCCCATTGAAACAATATAAAACAAACATTAATTATCAATTATTCAAAACTAAGAGGCTGTGTATTCTTACAGCTTACAGCTTCAACATCGAATGCAATTTGAATATTCGTCCTCCTAGTCCCTTATGGCTAGGCCTTCGGTCACTAAAAACCAATTTGTTTTCATATCTTATAGTTTACTTTTTGATAGTGTTCCGTGTACATTGACGGCGCGTTGTAAATTGGCTCTATCCAATACAGAAAAACAGTGAACTTCATGCTTTTCATAGCTTTATTTCATGATGAAAAACCACCTTGAGTGAGTACCTTAATGTACTCATCTCCTCTTGATGTTTTCGGCGCAGAAACGCCATTAGACATGGTTTCTTTACAGGTTTGGCAAATCCTTTTATCTACATCTTCATCATTTTAACAGGCATGAAATAATTGTCTGCCACTTTTAAAATTGTGCCTTTTCTTCGGTTCAAATGAATTAGCAGAAATAACATATTCTGGTTGGATTTGCCGAGCTGTACTAAGCTGAGAAGAGCTACTAGTGAAGAGTTCTTCAGTTTTGGACATATTACGATTTCAAAGGACGAATTTATCTATCAAAATTAATAATATTCAGAAATAAACACGATAACATCAAGCGCAGCATGCTCTTAAAGCACGAGTGAGACACCTGAGACAGCCTGGGAGCGCGGCTGCAAAAGCGCAGGGTGAGGCGCGACGGATGGCGATCTAGGATTTGCGCGGGGTCGAGTTGCTTCATTTCTACGAATCAAACCAACACTTACCACACAGTAGATAGTGTTAGGTATGACCTAGCGTAGTGTTTATATTTTTCTCCTTGGGCATGACGTGCACACTCACATCTCGGCGAGACGTAATGTCTCGCCAGGCGTGACGTTGTTAACACAGGTGTCGCTCGAACTCGATTACTGATTTGTGATTACTGTTGTTGTCTATGCAACTATTTACTTCTCGTGGGTGCCAGAGCCCCCGAGCACCCACAGAGTCGGCGCCCCTGCTGGATCACGATCAATTGTTGCCGAGGTTGAAGCTATAGGTTTCCGTATTTTGTCTTCGGACTTCTTGATGAATCGTACAGTTGATTCGTTTAACATTGAAAGAACATGATATGGATGCAAACAACTCGCCAAGCAACCACCATACTGCACAACGCGAGACTCCACGCTAATACCGCACAAAAACCACTGATCTGCACTGGGTAGTTGTGGCTGCAAAGTGAAATATAGGAAAACCCACTTCATTGGTTGACTACTACGCACAAACCCCAGTGGTCTGCGCGAGATATATATATATATATAGGATTATAAGTTCGTTTTTTCCATGTTCAATTGTTGATAACAATGATGAATAGCTCACAACTGACACAATCAGTAATAACCACAAGCTGGCACTCGATTTCAGGCACAAGGGTGTAGGAAGATTCTCTTTTTTAGGTAAGGGTGTCAGGGATTGGAATGAGTTACCAAGAGAAATGATGAATAATTTACCGAAAACTTTGAAATAATTTAAAGATAAAATTTGTAGAGGGCAAATGTAGGTAGGTGCAGGATAGGGGGAAGATGCCACCAGAGCCTGTGCTCCATTGCAATTAAATTAAATTAAACCTAAAAATGTTGATGACATGTATTTCATGAATGTGACTATAATTTTTCAGTAATAACAAAACTCAAACATTAAAATCAAACATTCCTCCCATATATATATCATGCATAATAGAATAGTAAAAATAACAGACGGTGTAAAACATAGCGATGAATTTAATTTAATTGTGGTGGAGCACACGCTCCGGTGGCAATTTTCCTACATACCCATATTTCCCCTTTCTTGTATCTGGCCATTTTGCCCTCTACAAATTTCAACTTTAAATTCTTTCAGCATTTTTGGTAAATTATTCACCAGTTCTCTTGGTAATTGATTCCAATCTTTGCATCTTCCCACATCTTTGTGCCTGAAATCAAATGGCAACTTGTGGTTATGTTAATCTTTTCCCTTCCATGCACTACTTCTAATTCTTGCACCAATATCTTCTTTCCATGCATCATCACCAATTTACTCCTTGTACACTCCCATGACTCTCATCACCCTCCTCCTGTCTTCCAGGGAATCCCATTCCAGTGCCTTTACCATATTGGTTGCTGATTGTGTACTGCGACAATTTCCGGACACAAATCTTGCAGTCTTTTTTCCACCACATTCAATTCCTGTATTTGATGCACAAAATGTGAGTCCCATATTAGTCCAGTAACGGGGTAGTTCTCACTTGCATCACATCACGTAGAAGATTTTTTTTTCTTATCTTGTATATATTGGTGAGAGTATGCAGAAACCAAGTTTTCGACCTCCAACACCATAGGCACAATTTTCTGTGGCCAAAAAACATCAAAATTTGGGTACTTTTTTCAGCTTTTCGTCTATAACTCCTTCCTGATAAGTCCTATCAAGAAATATTCTATTTTCAATTTGAAAGAGGACAAAATTTCCTACAACTTTCGTATTACAAACTTTTTTCTAAACTCAAAATTAAGCGAGCTACAGTTCTTCGAAAATCAGCCAAATTTCACACTTTTCCTAAAAGTTGGGTTTTTACCTAATTTGCAGCTCAAAATGACCTGAAACCCCTGTATATATAACAGATATATATGTATTTCTGTATGACATTGTATATATATGTACTATACTTTGATTACTGATGGTCCATTCGATAATCATATAGCATTGTTGGCCGGGAGATCCCGAAGGATTATTCGGCCGTCAGGTGACAGTGTTATAGATAGGCCGCGCAGTGCGCTTCTTGTGACTATCTAACCTGACCAAGTACTAGTACCGCATATAGGGAACCTACAGCTTAAGGTGGAATTAAAACCACAGAATCGTTCTGGCTTTCTCCATATTACACAGCAAGCTGTGGCAGAGGTAAAGCTCGGGTTAATGGCCTTTGAAAATTACTGCTAAGAACGGGATTTCGATCTCCAGTCAGACGCCTTGAGCTACCAGATCGCTCTATTACTGAAGATAATAGAGCGAACAACAATGCATAATGTTATGACGCAAAGTTATAAAGTCATAATAATTTCGAAATAAGTTAAAAAAATGGTCATAAATAAATTTCTTTTCCGTTTGGATTGTCCCGGCTTATCAATGAATTGTGTCTCTTTCATCCATTGCATCAGGAACAGCTTCCGCGAGGTCGAAGAAATCTTCCTCTCCTTCATCTACTACATTCCAGGAACGCTTTTACAAGGAAGGCGAGAGCAATTTTTGCAAGCAGCTGAACAGTGCAGTCCTGATTAGCGACAGCTGCATGGAGGTGTACAAGGTTTCAGGAAGGAATATGATACAACCTTCGAAGTAAACTCAAGTGCATCGTCTTTTATTATTGTTTTTTTATGACTTTACGCCTCGTCGACGTCGAGTTCATTAGTGGCACGATGGGACTGGGGACAAGGAACGTGAAGGATTTCGGCCATGGCCTTTTGAAGGAAGCATCCCGGCATTCGGCTGGAGTGATTTGAGGAAACCATGGAAAACCCAAATCTGGATGCTTGGACGGGAATTCGAACCGACGTCTTCCTGAATGCATTTATTATTGTAACTGTAATAAGACTGGACGAGCCTTTCCTTCATCCTCACGGCAATGGGTACGTTTCTCGACCCAACCAACCTTTACTTGGTGGTACGTGCATATTGAGTGAAACGTTGCCGCATCTGATTTTGGTGGCAACCGTGCTAGTCTGAATGCATTTTTTGGGCAGATTTCTTAATCATTTCATATCTGAGCCTTCCAATGTTCCACAAGCAATTTTTCCGTACCGTTCCAAGATGATCTGTTCCCCTGCGTGTTCTCCAAATGTTCTCTGGAGGCTAGAGTTCTGAGAAGTTAGCATGCATGTTACTTTCAGATATGGTTGGTATTGAATCATGCAGAAGAAGTTTTCTTTCCCATAGCCGAAATATGCTGATATTGTATCACATCCAGAAAATGCATGGATGAAGAGGATGTGTGTGGGTTCAAACTCGTGGTACCAAAGCCCATTAGCAAAATGAGAAAGCCAATATACTCACTTAGAATCATCACACTGTCGAATTTTGCTGCTTGGGAAATTGCTGCGTCAACGATCAATCCAGCAGCATCTTGTTTTGCCTGTTGTTCTTGGATGCCTCCTTTTTCAGTTTTTGCATTAGTATCAACATTACACAGTTCTTGCTGCTCTCATTTGCTGTGTCACTGTAGCACTTGTTTCCTCACTGAAAATGATGCCTGCTGAAGTATCTGATGTTTTCAAACTACAAATCATTTCAGATGACTTTATTTATCTCTGCGCAGCATAACTTCGGTATCCGTCAAATATAACTGTGATGTTGGATCTATAGTTCGTTGTCAAATAGGCTTCATATTTTCCACAGAAGCAGCCAAGGTATTTACTACTATGCTACATAACCTTATGCAGGAGGAATCATCCGTGCATAGCAAAATTTTTTGTGTTGGGTGTTGTATCTTGAAGAGATTTAAATGCTTCATATAGCAACAATTTTTTTCCATTGTTGTACGTAACAAATTCAAATGGAACACATTGTTTCAATCCATTAAAACGGAAAAGAAATGGATTTATGACTAATTTTTGACTTATGACTTAATTTTGACTGCATAAATAAACTTTGTGCCATAACATTATGTTTTCAGTTTTGCAAATCCGTTTTTCAAACTGGTACAAATACCATCAGGTAATAGAACAAAATGGTAGCTCAGTGGTTAAGGTATCTGACTGAAGATCGAAATCCCGTTCTTAGCAGTAATTTTCAAAGGCCATTAACCCGAGCTTTACCTCTGCCACAGCTTGCTGTGGAATATGGAGAAAGCCAGAACGATTCTGTGGTTTTAATTCCACCTTAAGCTGTAGGTTCCCTATATGCGGTACTAGTACTTGGTCAGGTTAGATAGCCACAAGAAGCGCACTGCGCGGCCTATCCATAACACTGTCACCTGACGGCCGAATAATCCTTCGGGATCTCCCGGCCAACAATGCTATATGATTATTGAATGTACCATCAGTAATCAAAGTATAGTACATATATATACAATGTCATACAGAAATACATATATATCTGTTATATATACAGGGGTTTCAGGTCATTTTGAGCTGCAAATTAGGTAAAAACCCAACTTTTAGGAAAAGTGTGAAATTTGGCTGATTTTCGAAGAACTGTAGCTCGCTTAATTTTGAGTTTAGAAAAAAGTTAGTAATACGAAAGTTGTAGGAAATTTTGTGTTCTTTCAAATTGAAAATAGAACTTTTCTTGATAGGACTTATCAGGAAGGAGTTATAGACGAAAAACTGAAAAAAGTACCCAAATTTTGATGTTTTTTGGCCACAGAAAATTGTGCCGAGGGTGCTGGAGTCGAAAACTTGGTTTCTGCATACTCTCACCAATATATACAAGATAAGAAAAAAAAATCTTCTACGTGATGTGATGCAAGTGAGACCCCCTTTTTACGACCCCGTTACTGGACTATATTAGACCAATTTTTTAGCCTAATTACCTTACTTTCCTGTACATCCCTCATCACTCTCTTCAACAAGTGAAGTATTTTGAAACTTTTTCTTATTCCCCAGGTAAGCTTGTTATCAAATGTTACGCCAAGGTATTTACATTCCCAGTCATCAACAAGCAATTCCCTTCCCACCTTATCATAATCATGGAGGAAGGAAATATATGGAGACGACGCAAGAGACCTTCACCACGCATTGAAGTGAAGCCGGGCGGAGGAGGAGTGGGGGGTTAGGCCGTACCCATACAGACACGGGGTGTATGTACAAAAACCTCAAGGGGACTCTAGGCTAAACGTAACGCCGCAATCTGGTGATGGATTATTATGTAACTCGATGAGACAAATAAAAAATGAAGAATAAAAATTTTTGATTTCATGCTTAGTTTTCCAGATATTCTATCTCAAACGTGAAATTGTTTTGGTTGAAATTCAGAAGAAAAAATTGGTCAAGTCAAATTTGATGACGGATTCTTTTAAAAAGACGAGACAAATAAAAAATAAAGAATAAAACTTTTCGATATCTCACCTACTTCTCGAGATATACTGTATCAAAAGTGAGGTGTCTTGAGTTGAAATGCATAAGAAAAATTTCGCAAAAGTCAAATTTAATGATCGATTCTTATGTAACACGACGAGACAAATCGAAAATAAATAATAAAATTTTTCGATATCTTGCTTAGTTTTCGGGATATACTGGGATTGGGTTGATATGCGGCCTGGATCAAAAATTCATTCTGCCAAAGCCACAATAGTGGACATGCAGAATGGATATTTCAGTTTTTTTACTGCCACTTGTGGTTAAGTTGAAATGTGCCCTAGATCAGAATAAAAATAGTTATCTTGTTACTATTCATCATAAGCTTAATTGGGAATACCTGGAAGCAGTTTATATCGCGATACACGTTTTGTCACTAACTTGGTTCTCATGAAATTATTAACAGTAATAGATAAATTCTTTGTCCCTTATGGAACAAAAAAACCATTCTGGTACAGACTGCATTTAGACCTAACCACATTCTCCATTAAATTGCCGCTGCAGAATCAAACTATGTAGACATACCCACACACGCGTATTTGAATAGCAAACTGTATTTGCGGTAACAACATCATCAAGATTCCTAGATTGCATAACATAATTTAACACATTTAATTTCGTCATACACTGTCAGTATAAACTGCAACGTGACGAAAGAAAGTGCAATACTAAATTCACTGAATCGCGATGTAAAACACACCCATTTAAATTTCATTTTCAACACTGGTTAAAAAGTAATGATAGTCTATTATGTGCAAAATAGCAAGGTATGCTGATTTTCTACACTACACCAACAAGAATTTGAGAACAAATTCATCCCATTGAGAGCTATGAGTAAATATTTATTCCTATAGACAGGCACCGAAGTTTGCAAAACCTACCACCCACTTCAACAACGATAATTAGAATTCAACTTACTTATGTAATGATATTCCAGGTTCTTTCCTCTCTTGCCTATTTGTGCAACCGTATGCAACACAAGATGGCATTATAAAACACTTATACACATATATACATATATACAAAATGAAATAATCACAGCATCTAAAACAATGTGAACATCGCATTTGTTTGGGATTGCAATTCGCCACTGCGCATGTGTGAGAGTTTAGAGCATACTTCACAGATTTAACGTCACTTCTCTTCCATATATTTTCTTCCTCCCTGATCATAATAATCAACTTTTAATTTTTATCTGTGTGCCCAGCTAGATATCATGTCCAGATCACCCTGCAGCTGTTAACAGTCTTCTACCATTTTGGTCGTATTATACAGCATTATTTCATCTCCAAACAACCTAACTTCTGACAGTAAACAATTAACACAATCATTCATTAGAATAACGATTATCAATGGTCCCAAAACACTACTTGTGGTACACCCAATTTCACCTCCACTTCGTTTGATTGTGCGTTTCCTAACCTGACTTTTTGCTTCCTACCTTTTTAAGAATTCTTTTAACCTGTAAATCACTTTTTCATCTACTTTAATAGTATTTACCTAATTTACCATAATTTTGTGGCTCTCCTGTCAAAAGCCTTTGAAAAATCTAGTGTTACATTATCCATATGGCCTCCCTTGTCCAGTTCATTTGAGATATCTTGCATATAGCATGCTAACTCATATTCGTATTAATATCCTTAACTAAAGCCACTAAACACCACTTAAGTTCCGCACATACATTCTTATGTGGTTGCATATCAGTCTCCCCATTAATTTACTTACCACTGTTGTCAAACTGATTGGACCATAATTTGCGACCCCATGTGCCCTTTACTTTTTTTACTACTTTGGCGCTAATATTGATAGTCAGTTGAGAGAGTTCTCTCTGGAGCTTTCTCTAAAAGTTCAAAGCGACATTTTGAGGAATGAAACAGAAAAACGAATTCATCTATAAAGATCTCTGTAGGCTTCTTACGAAATGGATATTTCTTTAACATTCACGCTCTCTGCAATGTTGTCACTCAACTTATCTTATTATTTTGGTATTATACAAAATCAAATCTTATTATACCAACCAACAAAACTGATGAGATATAGTCAGTAACAAATACATTTTTTCCCCCTTGAATAGGAATAAAACTAAATAAATTATTTGTATTGATTGTTAAAATTTCAAGCGATCAGTCTAACTGTAAGGAAAAAATGTATACTTCGGCGTATATATAAAAAGTTTTATATATCAGTGCCAGGGCCGCATTTAAGCATAGGATACATAGGCTGTAGCTTAGGGGCCCGCACCATAACCCTGGATCCCCCACTTGGGCCAGGGTAATAATTTTTTTTGGCCGAATTTCGAAATTTAAGTACCTATAACCGGAGGCAGCCAGGGCTACTGCCCACGGGGGAGGGGAGGAGGGCACAGTGCCTAAATGCGGCCCTGATCAGTGCTGGATTTAGGGTGAGGGAGGGCAAACCGTGACACTTGCCCCCAGGTGGCAACTTCAATGGGAGGGAGGAGAAGCGGCAATATCGTCGGTAACAATTTTTTACAGCGTCACTACTAATGCACTAGGGCGGTGACACTCCAGATTGCGACAATGGGGTCGGCAAAATAATGTTCGAAGGGGCGCCAATTTGAAATTTACACTCTGATCAAGTATACATTCACACACACACACACACACACACACACACATATATATATATATATATATATATATATATATATATATACTCCTGAACTGATTTTGATGAAATTTGATATTAGATACTTTATTTTATATAAAAATCACATCCAATTTACACCAATTATTTGTTTAAAAATAGTCTTCTTTAATGCAACAAGCCATTCAGTTTCTATTATTACACGGGATTTTCTTAGTTAACATATAAGTTTAAAAGCAGCCAACTAGAATTATATTTTTGAATTTACAGTGCAAGCAATGTTGCCAAGTCAATCAAACAAGAAATGCCCAAACAGTTTTATGTAATTGCGATGTAGCGATTGCTCCGGTGGCAATTTTCCTACACACCCATTTTCATCTTTACTGTCCACACCTTCTTTTTCCCCTCAACTTTAAAATTTTTTCATAGTTTTTGGTATATTGTAGATACATTTCCCATGGTAATTTATTCCAATCCATGCCACCCTTACCTACGAAATAACATCTTCCACACCCTTATGCCTGAAAACCAGGGTCAATTTGTGGCCATGGTTACCTTTTCCCTTCCATGCATATCTCCTTTTTCTTCCACCATTATCTTCAGTGCCTCATCACCAATTATACACCTTGTACATTCCCATGACTCGCTTCTCATTCCTCCTGTCTTCCAATGAATCCCATTCCAGCTTCTTTATTATATCACTTGCCGACTGTAACTCCAGTAATTTCCAGAAACATGTTTAGCCCCCCTTCTTTTCATACCCTCCGACTCCTGTATTTGATATCCAAAATATTGGTCCCCTACTACACTGCCATACTGAAGCAATCGTCTGACAATTGTTTTGTAACCCAATCACCATACTACACTATGCAGTCCATCGCCTCAACAATTTATCCAACACGTGTAGTATTTTGAAACATTTTACTACTACGTGATGAGTTTGATATTAAATTTTATGATATTTCAAGTTTTCAACAAGCAATTGTATGGGTGCGTAAATTTCCGCGGTCGTTGTCGATGTTATCTTGGTTGTCCGGGTGAAACCATGTCAATTTTCGAAACCTAATATTTCAGCCACCATTATGTGGCCTTCTTCAGGGGACTATCATGCCTGGAATCGCTGCCGCATATATATAGCTCCCAAAGAGCGCGCTAACCTTTCGGAGTGACGTCACTGAAGCCCCCATCGCCAGTGTGACTGGTCCGATAGGGGCTTGCGTCCCGTGTTTTCCTAATCAAGCATAACCATATTTGGTAAAATTGTAGCCCGCCATCCGAGTTCATATTATCTGGTCTTTTTTATTTCCAACGCTTCTCTGATTCGCCTGGGCCACCACCTTCTTTCCTGAACCAATAAAATCATGCCACTGAATAAAATAGTGTGCCCTCCGTCAGCAGAATGTTGTGCTACAGCTGATTTGCTGACATCGTTATTTTTAAGATGTCTTACGTGTTCACACAGCCTTTCCTTGATCGTCCGACCATTCTCGCCGATGTACACTGTTGTATTTCCGAAGATTTTTCTTATGTTTCCCGTGCTTGTCTTCTTAATTAATTCGTTGTTTTAGCTGCGGTTGGGGCTATTTATTTTATTGTTACTGAACGTGCAGTTAGTATAAGTAAATGAGATGATAGGCATATACTCTGCCCAGTTTAAATCAGCATTAATGAACTCCAACACACCACGTTAATTACAAAATCGGACTTCTGATATGTGCCAACCAACCTAGGCAACCACTCTTTATACGTTGTTGCTATGGAAATTTTCCAAGAGTAAAACCAACTGGCCCTTGCCAAGAAACTCCAAAATTCAAAGATATATTTTAAAATATATATTCTAGGATAATCTCTCTGTTATCCTACAGCCCCCCAAGTTTACCATACCATTTTGATTTCAAAACAGGCATAAATGGTAATGATAACGTTGAGCTAGGACAGTTAACTTTCATGTATGTTCAATCTAATACCAAGAAAGCCATTATAGTCGAGAACATTTCGAATAAGGAGAGCTTGTATCTTATATTTATGATTGATTAACAAATATTAAACAATATTTAAAAGTGTATAATTATAATTCTTTATAACAAAACAGATGCCTTCGTAATTTTTTTTCACTTGATTTCTACTGGTTAACACGGCATATTGTCTGTATCACATATTGGTACACCCAGTTACTACCGTTATCACTTAATAATCACTTTAAAAAAAACAGAACTGCAATAAGACTGTACATTACACTTCAGTATAATCCTACCAGTATGTTTGATGTCAAAATAATCCAATACCAACTATAACTTGAGTTGAGCCGTAGCAGCCGTAGCAGCAGTAGCCAACTTTTGTGTGTGATTTAAATTGTGCTAGTTTTTGTAGTTATCTTTGAATATTTCCTGTTTAGGTAGTGTGCCAGTCAGTTGAGGCTCCGCAGCCGTAGCAGCAGTAGCCACCAGCCTTAGCAGCCGTTAGTAGCGGTCGCCGATTTTTTGTGTATTCATTTGTAGTTCCGTTTTTGTCTGTTTCAGGTGACATGGCTTGTGCAAAGTGTTCTGGTATGCGTATGGTTCTCGAGGAGTTTCTTAATACTATGGCGTCTCTTCAAGCGCAGGTATGGAGCGTCCTAGACGAGGAGCGGCAGTGCGTCGAAGAAATTCCGCAACCAACTGTAATAGAACTGGCAAGTTTGGATTTTCAGGTTCAAGTTGCAGAAAACGTCGGAGAAAGGCGTCAAAATTCCCAATTAGCCGAAGGGAAAATGATACCTTGCCACTAAGTAACGCGTTTTCTGTGTTGCAGGAGGCTGTAGATTCAAGCGCGAATGGCCCAGAAGAGCAGCAGGGAAGATTTACTCGAAGACCCCTAGCCTTGCCAGGAAAAGGTTTACTGGTCATTGGCAGCTCCAACGTGCGACGGCTGGAGAAACCGCTACGGGAATTAGCCACGAAGAACGGTGCAGATCCTCATACTAACGTTCATTCCGTTTCTCTTTCAGGAGCAACCGTACCACGTGTCATGGAGGCCATTCCAAAAGCGATTAGGGAATCGAACTGCCTTCAGTTAAGAGTAGCTGCGCACGTCAGCACTAATGACTCGTGTCGTGTTTCTGTTCCAGATATAGTTAAATCCATGGACAAGTTGAAGCTGCCCGGGAAAATTGTATCATTGCAGTTCTCAATTTGTAGTGTGGTGCCGCGTGTCGATTGTGGGGAGGCTGTGTGGTGGAAGATCTTTAATTTAAATAGTAATTTGCAGGAGCTGTGTCGTAAAAACAACTGGGGCTTCGTCGACCTTCGTCCGATGATAGCTGCCAGCTGGGACGCATTTGACAGGTCGGGCGTCCACTACACACCTAGAATGGCGTCCAAGGTGGCTGCTAATATATGGAACCGTCTTGATATGAATTATTTTTTAGGAACAGAGTGAGGCCCGTGGATCCTTCATTTCATCGAAGAGGATGTGCTGATAACATAGAAGCTGGTCCCGGTAGTGATGGTGCGAATAATTTTAATATTACAGCTCCAATTACTTCACCCGTTTACCGGCAGAATGCGAGTTTGAAAAATGCTAATTTAGACTCCACAAATAACAATACGAAGCAGCTAAGGATAATAGTACTAAATTGTCGGAGTATTAGAGGGAAAGTAGCGGATTTTCATGCCTCAGTTGCGACTAATGATGTCGATATAATACTAGGAACAGAGAGCTGGTTGACGCCTGAAGCTGAATCTAGTGAAGTATTTGGCCCTCATTTCAATGTTTTTCGGAAGGACAGAACAGTCTCAATGGGCGGAGGTGTGTTCGTGGCCGTAAGTAAAACCGTTAATTGCTCTGTCGTAACTGAAACGGAAAATTTTTGCGAGTTAATATGGGTCAAGGGAAAAATTGGCAAAAATTTAAAGTTCATACTCGGGTCATTTTATCGACCTCCGGATTCTGATTTGGCTAACGCGGAATACTTCAGAGAGTCGCTTAATAACATTTACATAAAATTTCAAGGACATATATTGATCGTGGGTGGTGACTTTAACCTACCGTCGGTTAGGTGGGACACATACACGTTCAGGTTGGGTGGAAGAGATAGGTTAATAACCGAAACGTTCCTAGAATCATTTGCAGAAAGATCTCTTGAACAGATGGTCGAAGAGCCAACGCGGTGCGACAAAGATCCCTCGTCCATTCTGGATCTTTTTCTAATTAGCAATCCTGAAATTGTAAATAAAGTTTGTATAGAAGACGGTATAAGTGATCACAAGGCGGTTGTGGTAACGTTAAACTCTAGTCTGAGTCTGAAGCATGACAAAGAGAAACTCGTTTTTTGCTTCGATAAGGCAAACGATGCGGGTACGGTTGATCACTTTGCGAAGAATTTAGAAACGTACAAGTTAAATACAAATGTTGAGGAACTTTGGTTTAATTTAAAAGAACTAATATGGACCGGTTTAAACCAGTTTGTTCCTAAGAAGTGTATTAAGGTCAGTAATAACTTCCCTTGGTTCAATAGGGAAGTTAAACGTTTGCTCAGGAGGCAAAGGCGTTTACAAGCCGCGGTGAAAAAATCGGGGGACTGATCTGATCGTGCTAAATTAGTCCAGTTGCGTGCGGAAGTGCGTAAGGCAATGCGCGATGCGTTTAAAAAATTCCAAGCCAGGAATTTATCCGAAGATCTGATTACTAATCCAAAAAAGTTCTGGTTGTATATCAAAGTAATAAGAGGCTCTCGTAAGGTTATGCCGTCGCAGATTAAATAAAATGGTGAATTATCAGAAACAAGCGTAGAGAAAGCAGAAATTTTGAATTATATATTTAAAAAGGCTTTCACGATAGAAAACTCAGAGGAGATACCGATATTTAAGAATCGTACCGACGAAATTATGAATGATCTCGCGCTTGGTGTCGAGGGAATAACTAAACTGCTTATGAATGTAAAAACCAATAAGGCTCCCGGACCAGACGGTATTCCTACAAGATTCTACTCGAGATACTCAAAGGAAATTGCACCGTATTTGATGAAATTGTATACCGTGTCTCTGGATCAAGGAAGAATACCTTCCGAATGGAAGACCGCTATCGTAACTCCAGTGTTTAAAAATGGGAATGTTAATGATCCTCAGAATTATAGGCCGATCTCGTTAACTTCAATATTTTGCAGAATTTTAGAACATATCATCTATTCAAATGTCATGCGGTTCTTGGATGAAGGTGAGCTTTTAAATCCAAATCAGAAAAGATCGATGCTGTGAAACACAACTTGAACTTCTAATTCACGACTTGTGCCGAATTATAGATGAGCAATCCCAGGTTGATTTGGTTCTATTAGACTTTAAAAAAAGCTTTCGACACTGTGCCTCACACTAGGTTACTTAGGAAACTTCGCGGGTACGGCATATCTAGACAAATATGCGACTGGGTTGCAGACTTCCTGAAGGGCAAAACACAGTGTGTAGTTCTCGACGGTCAGCGTTCATCACTTACTGAAGTGGGGTCTGGAGTTCCCCAGGGAAGCGTGTTAGGCCTCTGTTGTTTCTCATATACTTCAATGATCTATGCGACATAATAGGGGGGATGAAATGGTTATTTGCCGATGATGCTATTATTTATCGCGAAATCAAAACCCAGGACGACTGTGCTTTGTTACAAGACGATATTATGAAAATAATTGCGTGGTGTAAAGATTTGCAGTTGGAGTTAAATGCTAAAAAGTGCCAAGTCATGCGTGTAAGTAAAAAGGTGACACCATTTAACAATGAATATACAATTAATGGCACTGTCCTTAGAACGGTAGTTTCCGCTAAATACCTGGGGGTATTCGTAATAATTTGTCGTGGAATGAGCATATCGAGAATGTAATGGGAAAAGCAAATCGTATGCTCCGATTTCTAGGTCGTAATTTAAATCAATGCACTCAGGAAGTTAAATCGATTGTATACAAGTCACTAGTACGTCCTCACTTAAGGTATTGTTGTTCTGTATGGGGTACCCATCAAAAGGGGTTAACGGAGGCTTTAGAGAAGGTCCAAGGAAGAGCCGTCCGATTCGTGACAGGTATATATAGTTGGAGGGAAAGTGTAAGTGCGATGTTGAAAGAGTTAGGTTGGGAAGACCTGGAACACCGAAGGCGTTGCTCTCGACGGAAGATAATTGAAAAATTCACGACAGACGTATTTCGGAATGATAGCCAGCAAATATTGCTACCAGCAACATATCTCGAAATGACCGCGAAAATAAGATAAGAGAAATTAGGGCCAGAACCGATTCATTTCTGTACTCATTTTTCCCACGAGCGATTAGGTAATGGAATAGAAAGGATTTACCGGCGAGTAAACATAAAATCCGACAGGAGTAGCTTTCGATAAAGCACTCCAGCCATCCTGATCTGGGTTTTCCATGGTTTTCCCAGATCACTCCATGCGAATGCGGGGATGGTTCCTCACAATAGCCCATGGGCGCCTCCTGCCATATCCCTTATAACCCTTCCAAACCATAACCCTTCTCGATAGGTGCAATGCACCCTCCGCCACACACTTTTAGTGAATCGCGGAGTAATAATAATAATAATAATAATAATAGTAAATGCCTATATGGTAGAGTATATATGGTCACACCTGTGCCCTGCACCAACATTAAACCTATTCTTTCACCTCAAACTAATTCGTCCGTTTCCTGAGAGGTTCAATACAACGTATTTGTCTTTCTTCTACAAATACTTATAATAAGAAACAAACTTATCCCGTTACTTGAACTCAACCGTTAGGCAAGTGTTTAAAAGGCTATGACAGTTTAACTTCCTTTAATCTTACCTCCTCTTGGGTATATGATTGTGTAGGCGTTGTGTTGTCCCTACCAATTACCTCATGTGACCATTCATATAAGAATTTAAATTTCTTAATCTCATTCTCTAATGCTGATGATTTACAATGTGTTTGAACAAATACTAAATCCCCTATTTCGTTTTTATATGTGTATCATGGTTTTCCTTTCATCTTTGAGCATTTTCCTCAACTCGTCCAAGGCTACTCTAATTTTGTCAGCATAGTCACAGTCGGTCTTTGGGAATCGTACATACTCTTATACAATGCGAGGTGGGTTTTTCTTAAACATGAGCTTAAAAGGTGTTATAGAAGTCGAGTTGTGAGGGGTTGTGTTAATGACATCTTCTATCGCCTTTACTTCATAGACCCATTTCTTATGATAATTATAGCAATAGGTTCTAAGCCACCGCCCTAATTTCCTTATGACCCTTTCTATTGCCTTGGGGATGGCGGAATGAAGTTCTAATTAATTCAATATCCAAATTCCTAAAACATTCAGTCCATAATTTGCTTCGGAACTGCAGCTAATTGTCGGTTAATAATTTTCTTGGTTTGTCCCCACAAGGAATGTAGTCATTGATCAACTTTGAGTAAATTGATTTAGCAGTACCTTTCTTTAGAGGATATAGTGTTAGGTATTTCGAAAAAACGTCTCCCCCCCCCCAGACATTGGTAGTGGACCAAAAATGTCTAAGAAATTAACTCGATTGGTTTATTAGGCATAACACATTGCATTTCTCCAGTGTGCTTGACATTATCAGCAGTAGATGTACAAGGCCGAAGCAAGAATGATAAGCTCTTTGGACAACCGTAAAGAGACTCCACTCGTGCGCGTGACGTCACAGTTGCATGGCGGGAAATTCTAATGGACCAATGGTGGCCAAGGTCGTATGACGTCACAAGATGGCGGACCGTTAGTTCCTTGACCGGCTGCTAGATGGCAGCATCTCCTTAATTTCTTTGGACGCAGACATTCCACACCTCCCAACCTCTGAGGCAATGGCTATTTCTGTTCTGGAATGCGGACGTCAGACAAGTTAGGTTGTCGTGTATCGTGGCGACAAAACTATGGATTCGTCTATCACTTTAGTTCCTAGTGGCCATTCCACAATGAGACGTGTGTTGCGTATACCAATTCCACCTTTACCGAGTAACTTAAATATAATTAAAGTCTTATCTTCGAGGAGTTTAAATGGACCCATTGGTTTAAGTAGACAATGGACGATTAGTTCATCCGTTCATCGGGAAATCGAGTATGATGGTGTCCATGATGTCCCGAATCCAATTCCTCTCAGATGTATACTGTTTGAAACAGATGTCAAGCTAGCTAAAGAAGAGGGTGTTGACGTCACTGCCGGAGTATAAAGACCATCACACCAGCCAGCTAGCCCTCAGTCCCCGGCCAGCAATCGTCAAGTCCAGTTCACTATGGCTAGTGAGGTTCTCCTGTTTTCAACATGCTACAAGTTAAACAGCAGTGACACCAAGCGTATCACTATTGGTTTGTCACCTAAACTGGAATTTAATCCAGTAGTTGTACTCGAAAAAGTTGGGAACAATAAAGTCACTCTCACACATGAAGAGTGGGATGTACTGAGACAGATGGTCTATACAATTGGTGGTTTTTTTCAACAACACTGAGTATCTGCAAACGAATGTCTCACTCGTTAACCACACCATCTCTTCCCGAGCAGTGGCTGGAGCAAAAACTATATGGTTTTACAACAATGCTGTGCCTGCCTATGGTGTGTTTCTCGGTGAATCAACATGGGACAACATGGTCGACGCCTTGCCTGCAGTGACCAGCGCCATCAACACCATGAAGCCTTGGAGTTATCAAGTTTGCAAGTACTACAACGAGTTCGTGAATACATTATCAGTAAAAGTGATTCGTGACTACCCCCGTTGTTCTGTGAATGGCCTGATAGATTTGCATTTTGATAATGTACATGTCAATGAAGTGTCATACAGCCCCTGTTCAACACTAGTCTATGAACGTTTAAAGTTAGAAATTAAAGCATATAAAAAACTGTTAGTGTATGACTATGTTAATCCCAAAGTTGAGCAAGATTTAAAAGGAACTGATGTATTTAGCAGAGGCGGTGATGACGTATGCGGTAATAATTAGTGTCCTTCAGTCCGCTGTGATGTGTCGTCCAGTAATGTTCTTCGCGTCTGTGTACCAGCTGAACGCTGGAGATTCCAAGAGGCTGACTTTCGGCTTGTCGCCGCAACGTGATTTCGAGCCTGTTGTGGTACTTGAGAGGATGGGCTACAA